>BHFT01015905.1:0-11998 GCA_004320025.1 Laticauda laticaudata | reverse complement strand
AACCAGATGAGGTTAGAAAACAATGGGGAATTGTAATAAAGTGCTGATGTGTCAAAAGTGCTATGTACGTGCCTTTTGGCTAGATAGGGAAACGCATAACCTTTCAAAATATATATATGGTGTCAATTTGAAAACAGAAAGAATGTGGCCAAGCCCTCGTAACGAGGGGGGCGATAGTTAGGGTATAAAAAATACCTGCCTGAATTTTTGCTCTGGGTTTTCCTTCAATGCCCTGAGGGAACACCGCCTCTGCAGATGATAATAAACCTTTTGTTTTTCTTTTTGGATCAACACAAATCTTGGTGGTCTTTTCATCAAGTTTCCACTCACAAATTTGGGCACTTCACGTGGTAGCATCGAGGATATTTCCGACTGGAGAAAAGGGACTGGGTTAAGTGTGGTGCCACCACCGTCCATTGTAGAGGGGCCCCTCCCTTGTCTGCAGTTGGATCCCCGCGGGTAATTGCATTCAGAAGACGATCCTTGGAAACAAGAGAGAGAGAAAAGCTGGCCCTGAACGCTGAGGGAGTGTCATTGATCACCTGAAGTGGGGATGCCCACACTCCTTTCGTCTCCAGGAGACCAGGGGTGTATCAGGTGGAGTTTGCTGCCTTCGGGATAGAAAGAAGGGATATACTGTCCTTAAACTTGGGAATCCCAGCGACTTGCTGAGGAACAGCGGAAAATCCCTGAGTTGGGAATCTCTGGGAGTTTGTTGACGGATAGCCTGGAGAATGGGAAAGGGACCAAAGCAAGTGTGAGACGTTCCAAGAGGGAACGGGTTATAGAGATAGAAAGACCCCGAGAAGGCCGATTCCGACTGACTCCTGTTGGGGTCAACTAGCTACAACAATGGTTGTTGCCCATCTGAGGACTTACACTCGGAGTTAGGAAAAAAATGATCTACCTATGCAATATAGGTGGCTGAAGTATCCCCTAGTAGATGCCTAAGAGTTCCTTACCAAACTGGGGATCTCCGAAGGGAATACCAGCAAACGTACATTGATAACTCAGTTGAAAGAGTATATAATGGAAACACCGGAGAAGGAGCAATACCCTAATGTGGAGGTATGGTATCATGTTCATTTCGAAGGTCCAGTTCCACTAGAAACAGAAGTAGGACAGTTTTGTCAACAAGTGGAAAGGAAAGTGAAACTGAGGACTGGATGAGGAGTCCCACCGGCATCGGCTCTGGCAGTCTGGCACCACGCCCTGCAGCTCCAGGTTAACCCGGCTCCACCTCCACCTGCATAATCCAAGGACTCAGAGGGAAACTGGCTCAGTTAAACAAGGACCTAAGAGAATTTCCTTTGGGAGGAAGGTCTGCCAATTCCATGTCCGGCCTTCCCAGTAAAAGAGAAGTCCCAAATGCAATAAATGCACAGGGGAATCCAGTCACCGTTTCGTGGCTTGTCCCCATAAAATCATTGCTGAGTTACAGGATCTGAAAAAGAACCCTTCCTGAACTCCATGAGAAATGCTCATGAAGTACCGAACCCCCCCCCCAGTTTTTTTGGGGGAAATTGTTCCTGGGGCCCAATGAATACACAATACGCAAGAACTGGGGATGTTATATTCCTTGGACACCTTTTAACCCCTGAAGAGAGGAATTCTCATTAGGAGGGCAGCAATGGTTTGCGCTGGGAATAGGAGACATGCAGGCAACAGGGAGCAGTGGCTGTTCAGACACAAAGTTCCCCATAGCCGATCCAAATTGGAACATCAATGACAACGCTCATAGGGAGCACATGAGAGACATGAAACACATATCATTGAGGAATTAAATTGGCCATCCCTCAAGGGAAAAAACTTGACCAAAAGCATTTGAAGTAACAACAAGGAAACAATGAGTCCCCGGGGATTCTGTGCTCAAAGCTCCCGGGAAGGGTTAACCCAAGTACTCCGGAGTGGAAGCAGAGAAACGCCCTGCCTTCGAGACTTCTCCTGAAGATGCAATTCGTCACCAAAGCATGGCCAGGATATCCAGAAACAAGATCCAGAAGACAGAGGGAATGGACTGATTGGGGCATGACAGATTTGATGAGAAGCAGCGCGCAGCAAGTTTTTTGTGAACCAAGACTCAGTTTAAACCAAACGAATGTCTCAGATGATGGTAGCTGCTTGTGCAGATGGCAGCCAAGGAAATGAAGTTAAGGAAAGACAGGGGACCCAGATGTCAGATCTGAGGCAAGGTGGAGAGATGAAAGAATTGGAAGCAGCAGGAAGTGGAGACCCCTGGTTAGGCGAGGAGGTTCCAGGGGGAATCGAGGCGGTCGATTCCATGGCTGTCCAGAGTAGAAACTTGCTTCATCAGAATTGTGGGAAGGAGGGACATTTTTTGCGCGGCAAAAGTGCCTAAAACCCGGAGGAAACGAAGCTATGCCCTATACGATTAGGGGAGGTTCTGGCTCCCGCAAAGGGGACCTGCGGGAGCCACTGGTAAATGTGGCTAGTGGTCCTGTTGACACGCTGCAAGCTAGACACGTGTATGCGATCTGGTAAAAGGTAGTCATGGCAGGTCAAAGCAGACTTTAAAGGTGGTTGGGGTGAGTGGGAAATACCAAGAGGTCAAGATTTTGGAAGAGGTTGAGAATTAGAATTGAATGATGTGGTTACTGAAACTGAAATATGTATATTCCAGATTCAGGGGTGAAACTTGCAAGTGAAGAGACTTGTTGAATGTTTTTGGAAATAGAAATTGTGGGATAAAGGGAAGGATAGTTCGCAATGTGTATGTTAACAACGGAAAGATGAGGAGAAGATATCAGAATGTGTGGGCAGAAGGTGAAGGGGTTTAGTAGGAGTGGCAATTCAGCCATTCCGATCAAGATACAACCAGGGAAATAACTAAAACTGTGGACTCCACATATTCTCTGAAGTAAGAGAGGTAGGGAAGAGTTGAAACCAAGTGATTGACAGATTAATGAAAACAGGGACTGTTAACGCCTACAAGTCACCGTTCAATTCACGCGGTTTTAGCAGTAATAGAAAAGGATGGGAAGTATAGTTATGGTTAAGATTTGGAGGAGGATTCAATGAGATGGTGGTTTCCCCAGATTCCCAGTGGGTTCGCCTGCATCCCTATACAATCTTGGGGCAGATTCCCTCCGCAAAGACAAATGGTTTTACTGTGATAGAATCTGAAGGAGCCTTTTTGGGCATAGCCCCTTGGAGGAGGGGAGTAGAGACTTTGTTTGCTTTTGGAATGGAAATGATCCTGGAGTGGAAGGAACAGCAGTTGAGGGGTGGATTGGTATTCCTCAAGGGATATACTGAGAAGGCCTTTGGTTGTTGTGGACAGGCGTTGGAAGAAAAGTTGGGTGTCGTTTGAAGAGAAGAGAAAGGATCACCTTAATTCAGTAGTGGATGACTTGTTGTTAAACTGGGGAGAAAAGAGAAAGGAAGTGAGAGCGGCTTCTTTGTGAGTCTGTTGAATTGGCTGAAGGAGCAAGGGGCTTGAAAGTCTCAAAGAGAAGCTTCAGTTTGTTGAAAAAAAGGTGAAATATTTTGGGACATTAATTCAGCAGGGGGTTAGGTCCTTGACGCTGAAAGGGGTGAAGGGGATCATTAGCTTGGCTCCTCCTAGGAACAGAGACAGAGGTTGCCAGAAAGCATTGGGAATTTGTTGTTGGGTACTGCAGAATCTTGGGGCAGACCATATTCCACAGTGTTTGGTACAGTTTTTGCATAGAAAAGTTGCCTGGAAAGGGAGAGCAACATAGAATGGGAAGAGGGAGACAGTGAAAGGTGGGAAGAGCTGAAAGGCCTTTGTCAACGCGCTCCAGTTTTAGCCCTTGCCAAACCTGAAACGCACCGTTTCATTTGTATGTGGCGGTGGCTTCAGGGAACAGCAGTTTGGAGTTCTTGCCCAAAAGAGGGGGGGGGCAGTACCAGCCGGACGCCCTTCCCTAACAAGGTTTTGAGCTGGTTGTGAAAAGGATGGCTAGTTTGTGTTCCAGGCTTGTGGCAAGCAACAGCATGTTGGTGTGGGAGGGAAATGATCCTTTGTGGGAGCTTTGGGTGTGGTTATTCGCCTCAATCAGGTCAACTCAGTGTTGATAAGCTGGCTACCACTTGGATGACTGAAGGGAGGAATATTGAAGTATGAATCATTTTGAGAACCAGTCCTGAAATGTGGTAATAGGGACAGACAAGAATCTGAATCCAGCAGAAATTCTTTTGGAAGGGGAAGAAGGCAGGTGTGGGAAACCAGAAGACCATGATTGTTATTTGCAAGTGGATCTCATGACGAAGGTTAGAAGAGGACTTGGAAGAGACTCGCATTGGAGAAGGGAGAGAGGTGTTTTTATAGATGGATCTGAGGGGTGGGAAATGGAAAGTGGAAAATTGGGTTTTGCAATAGTAAACCGGGGAAGGTGAGGTAAATAGAGAAAAAGGTCACTTGCGCCAGCTGCTTGGTTAGCCCAGAAATGTGAATTGCTTGGCCTTGGAATTGGCTGAGGGGATGGAAGTACAATTTGGACTGATTCCAAAGTATGCATGGGGGGTGGTGCACACGTTTGGGGAAAAATCTGGAAAGAAAGAGGGTATATCAAGGCGGATGGGAAGCAAATCAGAGCAAGTTGGCAGTTGTAGAACAGCCTTAGAGGCATTGGCAACTCCCCAGCCGAGTACATTGTCCTGTGAGCGCACATCAGAAGAGGAACACACCGGAGGTGTTGGGAAATGGATGGCGGACAAATGGGCCGAGGAAGCTGCAGGGGAGATAGAAGTTGGATATGGTAATCTATAGGTAATACTGGAAAAGGAGGATGAGAGGGGAGGAATGGGGGGGGAAAAAAAAAAGCCAAAGAAAAAGGAAAAGTTGGAGTTAGAGAAGAGGGATGTGTTCAAAACCCGCAGAGGGATGGAAGACCGTCAGAGGGAGTCACAGGTGGTGTTCCACCCATTGTATGAGGGGATATTGGAGAAAGTTCAATGAAGGAGGACCATTGGGCAATGATGGAGGCCCTTGGCATGTCATTTAAACCTCAACTTGGAAGTCTTGAAAGGATGTGGACGTAGCTCAGAGCATCTGCTGGAATGTTTGATTTGTTTTGAAAGTAAATAAGAAAGCGGCACGCAAGAAAAGAGATTGGGAAGGGAGACTCTAGTGGGTTGGCCTTTTCAGAGAAGCACAAATTGTTTCATGAGTTGCCAGAAAAGGGGGTTGGAAATATCTGCTTATGATAAAGTGGGTAAGAGGCTTATCCCACTAGAAGGAGCCAGCAGCTCCACAGTAAACCAGGAGATCTTACTAGAACAGATCATCCCAACGAATATGGAATGATGGAAAGCAAATAGATTCAGACAGAGGAACCCATTCACCTTTTCTCTCTTGTGCACAAACTGGAACACTTCCTTATTTGGCAGAGATACTGAGTTTGAGACACTTCCTTATTTAAATCAATGGGCCATCCAACATGACTTCGGTTCTGCTCACACTCCCATGGGTGAGAACCAAAGAAGAAGATTGCTTGGGTGGAGATAAATGGGAAGGGAAACCATGCCAATAGGTGACAATGGCTGGGAGATAGCTTAAAATGAAAACCAAGCCTATTCAAAACCTTGAATAAGACCCAAAAGCGCACCAGCAACCAACACAACTGGACTTTCTCAACTGTGCTAATATCAGATACGTAATGTGGGTTCCAGACTGATGAGCTGTATTTGAGGATTGGTCTAGCAAATGTTTTGTATGCTCTAATTAGTAGTGTGATATTACCAGAGAAAAAACTATATAGAATTAGGTTAACAACTCTTAACGCCCTTTTGGCTATGTAGTTACAATGAGTTCTAGTACTTAGATCATTAGAGATAAGTATTCCAAGGTCCTTTTCAGAGCTTGGATCATCAACAAGATCTTGTTGCATATAATGCTGCATATAGCTTTTTGTTGTTGTTGTGCCTTTGAGTCAGTGATTTCTTGCTTACAAATCCCTGAAGTTTTCTTAATAAGAATTCAGAGGGTTTGCTGTTGCTAAAAGAATATAGAAGAGTTCAGTTCAGGTTCAACTGTGTTTGATGACAATGACTCATCTGGATAGGGGGTTGTGGTCTGTGAGGAAGGTGTGCAAAAAGTATGTAAAAGACATTGCAGATCAGCTAAACTAAACTGTATAACATACACTAAAACTGAAGTTTTAAACTTCAACCAGACAAACTTTACCAAAATGGGGGAGTAGATAGAATATTATTTTGCAGGGTGGCATAGGAACAAGAATAAGTGCTCTGGATGCTGATAAAATCTGCCTTCTTGAAGGAAATTATCTACTGTATATGAAGCATATTAGTAAAAGCAAAAGAAAGAGAAACCAACTTTCAGCAGAAGTACCTAGCATAGCAAAAGAGAAAAAAAAACCCCAACATATAGGAAATATAGGTAATCTTCAACTTATGACCACAAGTGAGCTAAAAATTTATGTTGCTAAGTACAAAATTTGTTAAATGAGTTTTATCTTGTTTTATAACTTTTCTTGCCACATTTTAAAGAGAATCACTGCAGTTATTAAATTAGTAACACAGTTAAGTGAATCTGATTTTTTCATTGACTTTGCTTGACAGAAGGTTCCAAAAGGTGATCACATGGCCCCACTGCACCATAATAAATATTAGTCAGTTGACAAGCATCAGAATGTAAAGCATGTGACCATGGAAATGCTGCAATAGTCATAAGTATGAAAAATGGTTTGTGTCATTGTAACTTTAAATGGTTACTAAATGAACTGCTGTAAATTGAAGATTGGCTGTATAAGAATAATGGAAATGGATATAATGGAAAAGGCAAAAAGCAGTGTTACATGATTAGGAGACAGAATATACTTAATTATCTGTTTCTTTAAGATAGATCTAGTCTGGTCCAACCTATTTAAGCTGCCAACATTTTCATAAAGCTGCCAAAGAGAGAATTCTTCTAACTATCCAATTCCATGCCCGTAATATGAAGTAAAATAATGCATCTAGCTATGCTGTCATCTATAATTAATGGACACTTATGAGTGTAATTCATTGAAATTTCACCTTTGGCCCAACTTCTGCAGCTCCTAGAAGCAAGATTCATAGCATATTTCTTTATAGCTTTACCAGTCATTATCTGAGCTTTATAGTGTCTGTGACAGTGAATCATATAAACAAGCAGAGGGCTGTCAAAGACCTCCCCCCCCTCTCTCTCCCTCTCTTTCCCTCCGTCCCTCCCTCCCTCTCTCTCTCTCTCACCTATCTAATAGTCTTTTGGGGAGAATGATGGGATGAGTAAGAGAAACTATTGAGTTGGCAATCCACTAAGCTTAAACTCTTCTTCAAATGTCAGCTGTTTTCTAGATCTCTAAAAATTGAAGAGCTTCCCCTTTTTGACCTCCTAATACATCTCAGTCACACATAGCTGAAAAGCTATGACAACATGCACATTGATAACAAGGCATGTTGTTTGATCCCTGTATTCTTAATGTCTTCTGTACAGGCATATTGTGGACAAGTCTGATCTGCAATATAAAGTAATATGAATTAAGTAAAACTATAAGGGCAAAAAAGCCAATTTTACAGGGCATTTCCATAATTAATTAATGATTAATTTTTGTTCTTTATTAGTAACATCGATCGAGTTTCTAAATTATGATTTTAAGATTTTGGTACTATTTCTGGAAGATATTAAATTTTTAAATAAAAAGATTATAGGTAGCTCAGGGTTGAACTATGGAGTTTTTGATGCTCCTGGAACTTGGCTATATGCTTGCGACATTTCATTACAGAGTTAGGTAACATCATCAGAGTAAATGGGGTTTGCTCTCTGTTTATATACAGTATCTTCCTCTGCAGTTTTAAGGAAGGTATATTTTTTTCTAGATAATTTCTTGATTAGGGTATTGCTTCTCTACTTGATTGTTTGTTTGGAGTTAATTGCTCCTTATTTGTATGTTGGCTGCTGAAGATAATGTATTCTGAGTCTTTTTGTAATCCTTCTTAACTTTTTATTGTTTTTCTTAATGTCTGAAAATTCGGTTTATTTGTACTTGCCCATTGATGAATTTCTGAAAAGCCAAGCTTCCTGAAATTCCCTATGTTTTTTGATTTAGTTTGGACTAGGATGCTCACATTTCACAGTGGAGAGACTATCCATCTGCTGTTAAAGAATTTTCCATTATGGTTTCTGACTGCTAGCTGATGTTCATAGATGTGTTTTGCTAGTCCTCTGCCTGGCTGATATACTTCTTATATTTTATATTATGGATTACTCCTGTTTTTTTTCCTTCTTTAATTATATGGTTCTTTTGGTGTACTTAAAAAACTTTAAGTTATGTGTTATGATGATAGTGTATGGTTTTAATAGCCTGTTTTTCAGATATTTTTTACATTTATTTTATTTTAATTATAAGAATACAACATGGTGCAGCGGATCTGATATTACAATTATTATACATATATACATTTCAATTCAGAATTTATAATCTGCTTGTTTGATATATTATTTACTAATTATTTAATCATCATAGCTACTTATGTTCTGACCTTGCCTGCTTCTATGCAACCATTGATATAATTTATTAAATGTTTCATAGTACTTAATTTCTCCCTTGTTTTTTAATTCTAGACTTAACCTATCTGATTTTGCACATACCATAATTTTCCTTATTATCTCTGTTTCTGGAGGTATGTTTTCATTCTTCCAGTATTGTGCATATATTATTCTACATGCCATGAACACATGTACTATTAGATAAATTAAATCCTTCTTATATCCTTCTGATATTATTCCTAGGAGGAAAAAAAATCTGGCTTATATGGAATACACTCTCCCAACATTTGTTCCATCCTTCTGATATTTTTGATGTATAGTACTATTATTTATTTTTATTTATTTATTTAATTTATTTATTTTGTCAAGCAATTATAAGATAACAGGTATAAGTATAAACATAGTATGAATACATGAAATGGATACATATAAGAAAAATAAAAAGAAACAATAGGACAGGGACAGTAGGCATGTTGGTGCGCTGTAATGCTGTATGCCTTACATGCCCCCTACAGACCTCTTAGGAAAGGGGTGAGGTCAATAGTATATAGTCTAAGGTTAAAGCTTTTGCGGTTTGGAGAAGAAACCACAGAGTCAGGTATTCCAGACATTGACCACTCTGTTGCTGAAGTCGTATTTCCTGCAGTTCAAGTTTGGAGTGGTTTACCTAAAGTTTGTATCTATTGTGTGCTCTTGTATTGTTATGGTTAAAACTGGAGTATTCATTGACTTGTAGGACATTGCAGTATATAATTTTATATACTATACTTAGATCAGACCGAAGGCGGTGTAGTTCTAGTTTTTCTAGGTCTAGAATTTCAAGTCTAGTGGCATAAGGTATTCTGCAACGATTAGAGGAATGGAGAACTCTTCTTGTGAAATATTTCTGGACTTTCTCAATTGTATTAATATCATAGCATGGGTTCCATACTGATGAGCTGTATTTCAAGTATTGGTCTAGCAAATGTTTTGTATGCTTTAGTTAATAATGTGATATTATCAGAGAAAAAGCTATTACGATTAGGTTAACAGCTCTTAATGCCTTTTTGGCTATGTAGTTAACAGTGGTTATCCTTTTCATAACTTGTATTTTTGTGCTCTAGTGAATTATAGTAGTATTTTTCATAAAATTGTATATATAGATGGTCGATCATTTTTTTTTTCTGTTCAGGTTTGTTGCAGTGGGTTTGCACTTGTCTGGATAGTGTTCTTACATTGCTCCTTTTGTGGAAAGTTGGATTGTTAGTTTAATAATGAAACACTTGATTTATTGTGGGTTGTTTTTTGATAGATTTGGTTTTCTAATTTGTCACCATTTCCTTGCTGATATATAGGACAAGTATCATGTTGTTTTCTTCTGAAATTCTTTTCTTTGAATATGTTAATTGTTTCATTTTCTACTTAACCCTTTTTTATTTATTTTATATTAAAGGTGATAGTTATATAGCAAATCCATAGTTAGGGTTCTGTGTATGAGAACAAATGTCTCTTTTTGTTGTTCTGAGAGCAGTGGTGTCATGGGTATTCTTCTGATTTGTTGGTATAGTGTCCTTCAGATTGGGACAGGGGGTGAATGAGGTCCACAAGAAATATATTAAAATTGAAATATCCAGAATTGTGGATTTCCTCAACTTTTGACTCACTACTTTCAATTAATGGAAAAAGTTCATCCTTTTGTCTTGGCTAAGGCCCTACTATAATCCCATTACTTTATAATACACATTTGTTTGTTTGTTTGTTTATACCTACTTTTATTATTGATTCTGTTTTAACCCAAAAGGTATTTTTAATGGTGCCCTTAGCCATTTTCATCTTGAAATTACAATGGATCATAATAAGAATAGAAGAAAAAGCCCTTTTCCTCCATCTTATATAGTTATTACCACTGACTGCCACTTCATGCTCCTATGTAATTTTTTTTTAAAAAAATTAAATATTTGAAGAGTTATAGTTCCCTTGTTTGAGGTATAATCACAGTTTTATGAATAAAATGCTAAATCAGCTCAAGTGGAATTTAATGTGTAATATTTTATATAATATGTAATAGATTATTTTTATATCTTAAAATAATGTTTTGTTTTGTAATATTTTTCAATTAAAGTTTTTTGAATTTGAATGATGTAACAGTGGTATAATATTTAATAAACATTGGTTAAAATAAAACTCTGGATTACCTTTTCATTATCCAGGTTCTCTTGCATTTCAAAGACACTTTTTCAGGTTGCAAATTAAGATAATTACCTCTTTGGAAAACATATTTAGGAGATGTGCAATCAACATAATAAAGTTAATCAAATATAGATTACCTATGAAATCACATTTAGCAAATTAATCACAATTTTCTAATGAAAAAATAAGATTTTTAAATATTAAATGATTGTAATCTACTACTATTTGTCCATTTCTATTTACAAAATTTTAATCTTGAATTCATTCAGTTCTTCCAATTCATTATCCCAGAGATAGACTAACTTCAAACATAATGCTTTGCCATAGTTACTGTTGCAAAGCCCTTTTCTCTTGCTCTTTTTTTCTTTTCAGATAGCAATATGAAAAAAACCACACACATTAAAAGAGCAGGATGTGTGTGTGTGCATGTAGATGTACACTTATAAATAGTGTCAACTTCTATTCCAACTTTTATTTGGTTTTATCTAAAATTAGAACTTGTGATTTTTTTAAAACATAGTTTGTTCAAATAAACTACAATTATAGATTATATTGGTAATGAACAAAACTATATTTTCTTGTTTGAAAACAGAAGTAAAATCTTATAATTACTAGTCATTTGTATTGAAGCAGAGACAAGGAGTAAACATATAACTCCGAAACTCATTCATCTTACTTTGAATAAAATGTTATGTCTATTTGCAGCTATTATACTTTCTCAATGTTTCTTCTTTTCTTTTCAGTACTGCATCTGCTAATATGTCTGCTTCTAAAAAAATGAAATTAAGACATGCAGACCTATGCAACCTGCCACTCTTCATTCTAATTTGCTTTCTTCAGTAAGATTGATGTAGTTGTTCAGGTGTTGTCCTAGAAACCAGGAGACTAGGCCTTTTTTAGAAATGAAAGTCAGCTAGGTGTCTGGGCTAGTCAGTCTCTCTCAACATGACCATCATCAACATTTTAGCCATTATGTATCCACTGCAGGATGGTGGCCTCTTCTACATCTTTCCAACCAATATGTTCCTGACCTTTCTTTTGCCAATTAGGCCTGCAATACTGTGTTTCTCATATAATAAGGCTGGGTCTTATTTTTTCTTGAGCCCCGAAAAAATGGCTAGGCTGTCTTTTCGGGGGTGACTGAATTCCCCCCCCCTTGCATCTTTGGGGGGGTGGCGGCAGCTGGGATGTTGACGTTGGCGTTGGTGGGGCACTTCGTATCGGGGTCAATGCAGACAGTATGTCAGGCGGTACTCCATTCAAAATCCAAGAAAGAAATACTTAGACTCTTTAAGTTAGAGAAAAGTTATCTTTTAC
>BHFT01015904.1:0-45670 GCA_004320025.1 Laticauda laticaudata | reverse complement strand
CTACAATGACGTGGGATAATACCCGAAGGAAGCTGAACAGCACACATGTAAGTACCCACGAAAATTTTAAAAAAACATATGTATGTATGTATGAATCAGTAGCCTTGAAGCTCCAGAGCTTTTTTAGAAACTCCTGTAGTTAAAGTAACTAACAAACTGCAGTATAAATTCTAAAATGTCTTGCAGTGCAAGTTGCAGCTAAGTAATCCTGGAACATTCTTCTCCCAGCTAATAAAAATATAAAAAATCCTGACTCTATCCATGTGTGTACCAGTTTGGATCATCTTGCTTTCTTAAAAATATTATGTGCATCCCAATTACTAAAAGATTGCCAACTGTTAACCCTACAATAGAGGAAGTTAAAGCAATTTATATCAATTTTCTGATTTTAGTTTAAACCTTTTTTACAATATGAACTATTTTACAATTTTACAAACTCTTTTCTTTGCCCCTGATGCTTACATAAAATTATAAGAAACAAAACAGGGCCTGGAGTTGCAAAATATCTGAAATATTTGTGGTATTATAAATGGAATTGAAAACTCAAAATGGAACTTAAACAGTTGAAAATGTTTCTGTGTCTTCTATATTACAGGTATAAATATACTGTATGTAGGTATCAATATACAGTAATTTAACTGCAACCATAAATGCTTTTGAACCAGTTTTAGCCTCATTGGCTCAGTTCTAGTTTATTTTCATTTGAGTAACTTGAGTAATTATTTAGAAAGCTGTGGTAACTTCTGGAATAGAATGTTTCTCATAAAAAAAATTATATTGACATAACTGACCAACAATACCTTTCAGTTTCTGAATAAGCTAAGTTCAGTTGGATTGCACAAGCTAATTTAATTGACCATCCCCAAAAATATTTCCAAACTCTATTATACTTGTGAGTTTTCTTTTTTTAAATACTAAATTGGAATAGTATGAGTGAAAATGAACTAAATGTCTGCAGAAATATTCTAATCAAGACGAGTGGGAGTTTTCATGAGCCATCAACTGTTAGACAAAAACAGAGCAAATGATAGTTTCCCAATTTCCTTTATATGCTAAATTGTATCTCTGCTTGTGATGCAGTTGCTATGAAGAAATTAATTTGTTGTAGGTATTTTCTTAACTAGGCAGGTGCTTAATCATTAATTGAGATAATTGGTACAAGAAAAACAAGCACATTAGATTTTTATACCCATTATTTGTGATAGACCTGCTTATAACATATTCTCTATTTCAATGGAGTTAGAATTAGCATGAGCCTACATTCAGATAACCTTGAACTAACAATGTACTGCTATTCGCTGGCTATGATATTGAATGGTGGGAGGTCTGAAAAAGGTCTGAAAAAGCCAGGCGGTACAAGAGATAAACTCTGTGCTTAACTGTAAGCTTAGGAAGATAAAATGTACAGACAGGACTATTGATAAGAAATGTGAAGGACTTCATATCTTTTGTCTCATTAAACATTTGCATGCTGAAACTACCCTTATAGCTTTGGTGGCCTCCAACCTAGTAACTTTAGCAAATGCTGCAGTAGGAACATCTAAAATATATCAATAGTTTTCAAATAACAGTAGAAAATTCATTGAGTTCTGGAATACTACACATATAACAACTCAGTTAATGAATGATGATTAAATGCAGCTGAGACTGCTGGTTTTGTTTTTGGTGTTTTTTTAAATAATAAATAACACTTTACAAATGCTTTTCTTAACCTATGTATTATTTTTGTTGGAGACACCATCAGCTATTTAATTTATAAGAAGTAGTCAACACATTAAATTAGTGAACAGCTTAGTTTAAAAGTTTAAAATGATCATTTCATAAATTCATAGTGCTATTAATACAGCTATTTAAAAACTGCTTCATTTCCCAATCCATGTAATTTATGCAGTGACAGCTTAAATTCAAGCATGTTGTCCTTTCTATCTACAGTAACTGGGGGTATTACAGAAGAACAATTTCAGACACATCAACAGCAGTTAGTTCAAATGCAAAGGCAGCAACTTGCTCAGCTCCAGCAGAAACAGCAGTCTCAGCATCAATCCCAACAGACATATCCAAAAGCACAGGTAACAAATACCTTTCTTGAAAATTGTTTCTCTTCTATTCTAGAAACCAATGTAGACCCAGTGCTGCTTTTTTAAAAAAATAATCCATTTCTTGTCTTCACATCTACCTCAAATAGACCAATCTCTAACATATTTAATATGCGACCAAAATAGAGTAAATAAATGCAGTTATGATTGTGACAAAAAAGGACTGCCACAGTCATGTTTGTCAATTAATTATAGCCCATATACTGTACTCATTGTTGATTATAAACCAATACTGTTAGTGCTTGTGTGTGTGTCTTATCTGTTCTTAGAAAAATCTGTTTTCTTCTAATTCATACTAACTTTACAATTCTTCCAAAGAATAACGACTATATTGAGCTGATGGCAGCAAAAAACACCAATCATGAGGGCACATTAAAGAATAGCAGATTCACTGTGTTATTCTTTAAGGCATGAGCTTCCTTGGGCTACAACCTGTGGTGAAGTAAATCTGCTAGTTTGTAATGTAATACAGAATCCCAGTGACTCATTTATTAATATTTAGAATTTGATATTAATTTCTTAATCAGTTTCCCCCCAGCCTCTTTGTAATGTTGATTCAGCATTATTTAAATAGTCTAATAGTATGAATTACTGCCTTTCCTTGAACATTATGACACTATTAATATATGATCACAATGGACATTTATTTTGAGTGTTTTGATATTTTTGCATTTGTTAGTGGTTGCAATAGAGCGTGTTGTTCAGTGTCTCATACTTATTTGGGTTTCTTCCATGTACACAAATGAAATTTAATCCTCTTTGGAAGGGATGTGGAAATACTTCCATTTAAAGAAAGATGCTTTTAACATTTCAGCACTGGACCACAACTTTTAAAATGGTAAAGGTAAAAGATAGAAAGCAAAAACCTTTAGTTTCTTTAGTAGACAGAACCTAATCTGAAGCCAGTGAAAGCCTATGTGTTCACTCAAAGCAGCCCCTTCCTCTCCTGCAGCTACACAGATACTTTCAGTCTTAAGAGTTAGAAGCAGTTCTGTCATTAGGAGAACATCTCTTTTACTGTAAAATAGTTAATTTGATTGTATCTTACAAATAGTCTGTAATTATGAAAAATGTTGTGTAAATTTTCCAGGGCTCAAGCACTTCTGATTGCATGTCAAAAACGCTTGATTCGGCCAGTGCCCATTTTGCTGCATCTGCAGTGGTGAGTGCACCCGCTCCCAATCGGGGTGAGGTGACAAAGGAACAGAGCGCCAGCCACAATATCAACGGTGTTGTTCAGCCAACAGGTATGTTTTTCTTCTTTGCATTATTTTCATGTTAGTTTGTAGCAAGATGTTGCTAATTCTTATTTTATATGCAAGAGAAAGTCTGAAAAAATGCTTGATAGGACAGTAATGATTGAATTTTTTTATTAAGTCATAGTATGGAAGATTTTGATCTTTTTGTTATTTAATAAAATAATAAAATTATAGGTGTGTATCTGCAAATTCTTACATACTTTAAAGAATTACATTGTGCCTTTGAACTTAAGAGACAAGTCCTAATGTTTGAATGTAGATCTCTTTCATTATTGCTTCATGGCAGTAGCAATAACACTGAGACTTATATACCGCTTTACAGTGCTTTACAGCCCCGTTCTAAGCGGTTTACAGAGTCAGCATATTGCCCCCAACAATCTGAGTCCTCATGTTACCGACCTCGGAAGGATGGAAGGCTGAGTCAACCTTCAGCCGGTCAGGATCGAACTCTTGGAGTGAGCAGTGACTTAGCCTCTGGTATTGCATTTTAACCACTATGCCACCATGGCTCATAGCTTGCTCTATCCTGGTGCCCTCCCCATATGCGTTGCCTTATAACTTACATCACTCTTAACCCAATTGATGGAATATGCCTTAGCCAGAAGACATTAAGATGGGATGGTAGTCTTGGTTTTATTTCATGTATTTTATTTTACTTGAAACCTATTGAGTACATCTGTTTTGTTTTGAACAGCAACATCAAAAACTCTGTATTCCACCAATATGGCTCTGTCATCTAGCCCAGGGATCTCAGCTGTACAACTTGTAAGGACAGTTGGTCACACCACCACAAACCATTTAATCCCAGCATTGTGCACAAACAGCTCTCAAACACTTCCGATGAACAATTCTTGTCTCACCAATGCAGTGCACCTCAACAATGTCAGTGTTGTTTCTCCAGTCAATGTACATATCAATGCAAGGACTTCAGCACCATCGCCAACCGCCTTAAAACTTGCCACAGTTGCTGCCAGTATGGATAGAGTGCCAAAGGTGACTCCAAGCAGTGCCATCAGCAGCATAGCAAGGTGTGTGTCTTTTGGATATGAATGAAACAAGCTCGAGGTTTTGTGATGTCTTTGTCTCTTTTTAAAAAAAAACCAAGTGGATTTACCAGTGAATCCTAACCCAGGAAAGGATGAATTAAGTAATGATATTTGATTTGTGTATCTTGTTGAAAAAAAGTCTGCTTATGATCTACCCACATGTGAAAGGCGAATTCAGCCAATTATTTTATATTATAAATTTCAAGAAAAATCTAAAATCCTATGGATTATGCATAACAGTGTATAAATCCTATATTTCTATATTTATACATTGTTTTATCCTTCTAATGCAAATTAAGATTCTCTGGGTTTTTTTATTTTTATTCCCATTCCACATGTTCTGAGAGAAATTATTTGCCATTTGAGAAATATTGCATAAATTGTCATTTTCTTCCTATTAGTTTTGTTAACATTTCTCAATTAATAAATGAGGGATGCTAAGTTAACAAAATGTCAAATATTAAGAAATTATACTACATAGCTCATTATTATAATTATATATTTATTTATCCTTCTCTTTTCACTTTCAGAGAGAACCACGAACCTGAAAGATTGGGTTTGAATGGAATAGCAGAGACTACAGTTGCAATGGAGGTGACATAACCTAACACAGTAGCTCAATGTGTGCTGATGGTGTCATTTATATTCCAGCTGAATGCAAAACAAAACTCTGTGGCTCACAGGGGATTAAAATGGACCTAAACGGACTATCATATCGTATATTAAGTCGATATATAATGTACATTTTGTAAAATTGGGAAAATCACTACCTTGTAAAATAGTTTATTTGTATCATCAATATTATTTCTGTTACTTGAATAGTAGATATTCATCATCATGCTTTTGCACTTGAATTTGCAACTGAATGGATTTAAAAATAATTCTTTAAATGGGATCATGAGCATGAAATGGGATCCTGCATCACTTGTTTTAACTATTTATTTTGCCATGTTTACATTTTGTATCTTGTAAAAAATAAATCCAACTTTGTGTCTAAAAAAAGTTAAAGATTCATAGCTAGGAAAAATTCTTGTAATTTTTTTCTAAAGGAAATGTAAAGTTTTCACTTGGTTCATTTTGTTTCACAATTTTAGATGGACTTTTTGGTAAATACTTTAGTGGCATTTCACTGTCAAATATGAAGTTCAAGGCAAAATAGTATTTTCTATTACTGTGCAGGGGAAAGGGATGGATCGATACATGCAAATTTAATGTAGTAACCCACTTTTCCATATATTTTGAATGTATATTTCTATTTATAATACCAATTTATAAAAAATAATTACACAGAAAACCTGACTAGTACAAATTATGCATCTAGCACATATTAAACTGTGCAGATATGAAGAAAATTTTCAACTGATTATATTTTATCTGAAGTCTGCATAATTTAACCGGCTTTTAACTGTAACACACCACATAAATGATATTTTACCAGGTATGTATTGCATTATATATCATTGCAATAATTATTGGATGTCTAGATATCGAGCCATCCCAGGTAATGGGGGAGGGGGGAGGGTCATGGCAAATTGTCTTTCAATTTTGGAAAGTTTTCCTGTGGCTACAAGGCAAGTAACGGGTTGGAAAAAGTCTGACTGTAAGCGTTGGACACCTTCGTAGTGTAGTGTTTTAGTGACTTTTTTTATACGGTTCTTGTAAATTAGATACGTGTAGTGGTGTTTCAGAATGTTTGTTTATGCACTAGTTCAGACAACTTTCCCTGTTACTTGTTCTTGATAAGTGAAAACTGCAGGGAAATAAAAATACATATCAAAACATGGGCATCTTGCATATGTATTTATTTCACAACATGGAGAACAGTTTGTAATTTTTGCAAGCCAGTAGTTATCAAACAGACACCAGCAATTTGGCACGAATAAGTTCAGCACCACCTCAATAGAATGATGATTCTAGAAGTGCAGGCATGTAACCTGCTGGATCAGGGAGTGTGTGTGCAAAAACTTGGTGGATGGAATTGGGTGTTTATATCCAGCACTTGGGTTGTGTGTACGTAATCTCCACATTGAGACTGGTACTCTGTAAACATGGAACAAAGTGACACTGCTTTCTGTGTGATGAGCGCTAGGCATGTACAGAACTCTATGGGCAGCACAAAGTGCATGTGTCAGTTTCTGAACTGGGACTTGAAACTGTTTAAAGAGTTTTCCTTCATTTGTACTTGATGTATGTGCATATTGCACATATAATCACTACCTCATAGCTGTAATATATGCTGTACATGCTTTTGCATAATTATCTGAACAGAAATTTACTATTTGATTATGTAAGTGGCAAATCATAACAATACTTCACGAATTTTTATCTTCAGGTATATTTTTGAAGTGAGTCTGCACATATTTAAAGTTATGAGAAACAAATTTGGCTTCTTATAGGTTCAATTTAATTTTATTACTGATTTTTATGTTGTGCTTCTTTTAAAAGGATAAATCGTGTGTATACCATGTTATTAATACTTCCATTTGGTCGTTATTATGTAAAAAATCTCTGCCTCTTTTAAAGTAAAATGGATTGACCCTTTTTGCTTCTTGGCTATCATAGTTTTGCAAAGATTAAAAAAGTAGCCAGAAAATATTAGCTAGTGCATGTTCTTGCTCCATGAACTCAAAGAGTTAATGATTGCATTTGCATACCGGTCTAGTATGCTTTAACGCTACAACTTTGCTCAGGAAATACATTCTAGGTAATTATGGCTGATCTTTATTTCTCAGCCACCTTCCTAGAAATTAGCCTTTAAAAAGGCTGAGGACAGTATATGTGAAGTGAAGCGACACAGCATGCATTGGATGAAAAAAATCAAAGACACTTTGATATTCTTTAGTTACAGGTTTACCCATGATCTGATTTGAATCAACAAAAATTTACTAATAGCAAATGCTACAAGCCTGCCGACACACAGTGTCTTTGGCCTTTGATATATCTAACTGTAATATTTTCATAAGACAGGTTTTGTTACAAAATATTTGGACACTTGAAAAACTGAGGAGTCTGCAGAAGTGATTTTGTACTATTGGGTTGCATAGATAAGTAATGACACAACATAACAGTTGTAAATCAATGCTGCAGTAGATTAACTTGGGATAAGCTATTTGTTTCATATTTTTTATATCCTGCTGCAATCTAGACTTTAGGCAGCACACAGTAGAGACTAAACAAAGAAATGCCCTAGGTGGCCATCAGAAAATCTAACCCTTGTTGAAAGTACAGTGGAATAGTATTGTTTTAATAGCTGTGTGAAATACCCAAACCAAGAGGCTGCTAACATTTCCAGAGGCAATGAGTTCCAAAGTACAGGGACAGAACAGAAAAAAGCCTGCTGCCTGGTCCAGGTCTCTCTCATTGTACCTAGTTGGGAGAATTCTTTAATATTCGCATCTTTTTGCAGGATGAACACATTCAATCTTGACAAATGACACTTGCTTCTACATCCCACAGAGTTCTGAATCAGTGTTTTAGAAGCCCAGCTGGTAACCTTGAAGCAACTTTAGCAGTAGTGTTATTTAGGCAGGATTGTACTGTTGGTAATTTAGCCACTGCATTTTGGACCAGCTGCAGCTTCTAGGTAATCTCTGAAGGCACTTACAGCATTCCAGTTCAGTGTTGATTGAAATAGGGGCTACATGGCCAGGTAGGATTGTACCGTGTTTCTCCAACAATACGGCCTCCACCAATAGGAAGGCCCAGCATGATTTCTAGGCATGAGGTGAAAATTTAGCCCCACCCCCTAAATTTAGGCCTGTGTTTCCCTGCATTTCTCCACATCGTTAGAACTACACAAGGTGAGAAATGGGAAAGGGTGGGGGGAAGGGAAGGGTGGGGTGGAGAAAACTTGCCTTTAGCCCTGCAGGTAGCCTAGGCTAGAATATCCCTGATAGCCAATAGAAGCTCTCTTAAGGTAGAGTAACCAGCCACTTCGATCGGCTGGTAGGAAGCGGCCTCAGAAGAGCACCACACACACACCTCCCTTTGCACGACGGCCGCTTCTATCCACCGATCGAAAGCTAGCTCCCCTTGAGGACACAGTCCCCAGCTGCTATCAGGGCGATGTGTGGCTGCCCCTGTCCCCTCACCTTAGGGCAGTCTCTTTCCTCGATGGAAGCGCTCCCCAAGTGCGGTCAAGAACCACTTCGATCAGCCGCGTAGAAGTGGCCTGGGGCAAGCGCGCCACACACATTTCCTTCGCTGAGAGGACGCTTCTACTGCCGATCAAAAGCTAGCTCCCTTGAGGATACAGTCCCCAGCTGTTTTGGGGCAATGCGTAGCTGCCGCCAGTCCCCTCGCCTTTAGGGCAGTCTCTTTCCGGCAATTGGAGCTCCCAAGTGCAGTCAAGAACCACTTCGGCCGGTAGAAAGCGGCCTGGGGCGAGCGCACACACACACACACTCCCTCCGCCGCGAGGCCGCTTCTTTCTGCCCATTGAAAGCTCCCTTGAGGAACACAGTCCCCAGCTGCTTCGGGCGATGTGTGGCTGCATCGGTAGAAGCGGCTGGTAGAAGCGGCCTCGCGGCAAGGGGAGTGTATGTGTGCCCGCTCACCCCATGCCTTGACTGCACTTGGGGAGCTCCAATCGCCAGAAAGAGACTGCCCTAAAGTGCCATTCTACCCTATCTGGCAACCTTCCTGAATGTTTATTGCTGAAAAACAATTTGGTTTTGGATTTAATCCAGCATTATTTTGCTCCGTTCAAACCCTGACAACCCGGGGCCAAGCTTTCTAGGGCATCCTTGCTCTGGCCTGACCTCCCAGGGTCTTATAAATAGGATGATAAATAGGTTGGGGAAGAGCACTCCCTGGTACCTTGAATTGAAACAACAGCTGGATCAAGTGTTGCCATAATTACTGACAGGAATGACCTCAGGAGCTGAAACTTGAATCAGTGTTTCTGACTCCGGAGTCTTGTATGCAGCCTAGCAAGATACCAGAAGCCAATAGTATCACATGCCACAGAGGGATCTTACAGAATAAGGTGCTCTTTCCCATCAAGGATCCAGATGAGCATCATCTACCAGGGCAATCAATGCTATTTTTGTCCCATTTCTTCTGGGATTATCTGTAGCTAAGCCATCAGGAAAAGTTGGACACCAAGCAGAAATGGTTAAAAACTGCTGTTCCACATAGGACTTCTTCCAGAGAAGATATGCAACCTCTTCTTTTAAGATCCATGCCATGGTTCTCTCAAGCATTTGAAATTTTCCTAATCACACTCTGCCTAGCTGTCCAAGGAAGGCACTGAGGGCATGGTTTAAGGTACATATGTGGCAGAGTTTGCACCACAGGATCCGAGCCTATTCTCAAGCTCGAACAAATCCCAGCTAACAATACAAAATATTGCTTTGCACACCAATTCTGTCCGCTGGCATCTAGCCCAGAGTGGGTATCAGCTACATTATTCATCAAAAAACTTTTAAAAATAATTTGGCACAGCAGCACTGCCTTATCTCACTCTTGCTAAATGGGTCCAGGTCATTCTGAACAGGGTTGCCTGTTGGGACTTCCTAGATGTAATAAGTGCAGGAAAAGAAATATGCTTCCCTGTTCTGAGTTCCAGGAAAGAACATGTAATATCTACCCTTCTGTGCAAAAACATTTTTGTACAGCTATAATTGGTATTCTCCAGGTCAGCCAATATACAATGGTAGTCACATTGACTAAAAATTCTGAGGCGATCTTTTCATCAGGAAAGCCAAGTTTTAAACTGATTTCAAGCTTCTGAATTTACTATCAATAGTAACGGTTGTATTAATGAAGGACTATAGTTAATGTATACTAAAATGTTAGTTCAATTATTTTTTATTATTATTTTATTTAATAACAAGAACAAAACAAAAACAGTGAATAGTCTCAAGCATATATATATATATATATATGTATATTATATATTTATATCATATATATATTTAATATCACGATTACATGTGTGTGTGCTGTGTGTGTGCTGTTGCAGCTTCCTTCGGGTAATTATCCACGTCATTGTAGTGCACTTAACAGAGCACTTACAATGTGTGGGAATAATACCCGAGAGGAGCTGAACAGCACAGCATTAAGTACACCGCAAAATTAAAAAACTATATATACATTACATACATATTATATTATATTCGATGAAGATCTATTCGTCATCTTCGCTTGTGTCTTCGGCTTTGTGCTTCTCGAAGTAATGTGAAGATGCAGCTGTATTTTTTCGCTTTTAACTGCCAGCGGGGGTGTGACTTGACTGGGTGGGGCTTGGCTAGTGTTTCATGATTGGCTGAGGGGTCTTCTTGCACTTGGATTAGGGGCTGGCTGTGAAACTGATTGGTTGGGGGTTTGGCAGTGTCCGATTGGCTGGGGGTGTGGTTTGCTGTCAGTGTTCATCTTTCATGTTACGGTATTCGTCTTGGTAATGAGGGCGGGTTTCCAAATGGTGGTAAGGCAGGAGGATCATTCTCTATTTTATTCATGCTGTGTAGGCGTTTTTCGTATCTCTCCTGGCTTCTCTTTATTATTTGCTGTTGGAGTGTAGAAATAAACGAATTTTGGTAGATAGTTCTAGTATTTTTTAAAGTCAATCTCATTCCTGTGGCTTTGACAGTGTGTGGGACTAGGAAGAGTTGGTTCTCTTTGCTTTGATTGAGTTCTTGTAGTTCTTCAATGCGTGGCATTTATTCTCTGTTGTTTTGCCTGATTATGATGGCCAGTTGCAAGAGGCATTATCGTATACTCCTTGTTTTCTAACTTGAATTTTTGTCTTTAGGATGGTGTATTTTTTTATTTTACACACAGATGTACACTCACAGCCAAGCCCCCCACTGAAGCAGAACACCCCCAGCCAACGAAAGACAACCACCCAACCCCAACCAATCAGATCACAGCCAGGACCCCAACCGATGAGAAACACACCCCAGCCAATCAGAATATAGACAAGCCCCACGCCAGTCAAGTACACACTCCGCCATGACAGTTAAAGGACAAAAAACAGTGCAAGATACATTTACTCCGAGAAGCACAAGCCAAAGACACAAGCTGAGAGTGACGAATGAGATTTCGTCGCATACGTCGCAAAATACTTCGCAATTTTTACGCGGAGCCAAACCCGTAATTAACCAACGCGGGAGAAAACCCGAATAACCAAAGATCCACATACAAATACCTGCGAAAACCTCAGAAAACATATATATATATATTTCACCAAGACCTGCATATACATACATACATACATACATACATACATAATTACATACATACATACATACATATTCAAAGAAAAGATACTGGTGATATAAGAAAAAAATGACAAAATATGACCAAAAAAGGATCTTATGCCATTATAATAAACAGTTACAATTCTATATATACTTGTCTAATGCAAATATTGTTCAAGTCATTTGTATTTTATGACATATTTAGGTTTAGCACAATTCTTGACATCTTAGTTAACTATTGATCTTCTTTGAAAGACAGTCGTTTAGAGAAGGAATTGGTTCAGGTGAAGCAGGGGTCTTGTTTTGATATCATTCAATATTTATCTAAAGCCAAAAAAATATAGTTTGGGTGCTATAGACATTGTAAGAGACAAAATTGCCTGAGGACTAGACTAGGACAATGTTAAGTTCAGGACAGGTGTGTAAAGAATGTGAAGCTACTATCAATGATAATAATTCTTATGAATTGGACATACAATCTGTAATTTAGTAATATTATAAAATTTACTTATAAAATAGAACTATTGGAACTGATTTTTCTGATTCCTGCTGACCCAGCCAGATTTGTTTGTTCTATAATTCTTCAGCTGAAAACTGAATAAGTTGTAGTGCAAGTACTTTGGAGGAAAATGGCTTATCCATCTCGAGCAGGAAAATCTGAAATGGAATTCAGGTCATGGTTAGAATCCCAGATTAGGCAGAGTTTCTGGTCAAATAAAGCTTGTACGTTCATTCGCAAGGATCCAAGTAAAAGTATTCTTTGTATCTTAAAACTCAGCGTAAGATGACTGGATGGAATCAAGCATTTACTACATATCTTCCAGCTTTTATATCAGCTTATTGAGTATTTAATGCTAATGTCTTTCTGATATCTGAGACACACACAAAAATGTACACATACCTTCCATTCTTCCACATTTGATTCCATTCATATTTTTCAGCTTCGGCTTTTCTAAATCTTTCCAAACACAATGTTATTTTTAGAATTAATCATTTTAATATAGCTGCTTTTATACAGTTTACAGCAGTATCACAACTCTATAAAGGATCTTTGCAATAAAAATTCCATTTTATGAACCTGGAAGTTGTGCTTCCAAAATTTTACTTGATTAATAGAAATTAATGTAGTTTAAATAATTATTAGTAATAAATTAATAAACACCTTTATTTAATCTAAAATATATATTGCCTTGTCTTCAACATTCCATGTAGCTCCAAATATTTTTTTAAAAAAATACTTTGGCATGGATTGCAATTTTGAAACATTCTATAAGTTAAAAACCTAGGAAATCTCTGAGTAAAAACCATTATTTTTGGAAAACCTTATTTTGCATTTGGCCTCAAGTGATTACAATAGAAAATACTGTGAATGTGAAACTTGCAACAGTACTTTCCATCTGAAATTTAATGCAGTAAGTAGGTGACAATTTTGAATAGTGTTGAAGGTCATCCCTTAGCAAATAATTGAGGAATGAATACAGCAATGGCCAATCATGAAGCAGTGTAATATTCTGAGAATTAATTAAGAAATGTATAAATGTCACCAAATTCCAAAATACTTTAAAACAACCTTTATAATGTGATCAGAACAAAGTGTCTTGTTCTTTAGCAGTTATAAATGACCATGGGGAAAGTTGGCAATTCAAAACATAAAAGCTTGGCTATTTGCCTTTTAGATTTGGCCCAAAACAAACCAAATTCTTAAACACAATCTTACTTGCACCCTTAAAATAATCTCATAAATGCAAACTGATACAGAAACTTATGTATAATACTAATGGACCATTTTATGCAGGAAATCATTATGGTTTTTCTTGACTTTATTGTATGAAGTCATACAAACCATGGGTTTGCTTATTAAATAATTCTCAATAGGTTTTTTTTCCCTTTCAAGGCAGAGGTTATATGATCACACAAGTAGTCTTCAATTTACAACCACAATTGAGCCCAAAATTTCTGTTGCAAACTGAATTGAGTTTTGCCCCATTTTATGACCTTTGTTGACACAGTTGTTAAATGAATCACTGCAGTTGTTATGTGAAACTGGCCTGCCCATTGACTTTGCTTGTCAGAAGGTTGCAAAAGGTGTTCACACAACCCCAGGGCACCGCAACCGCCATAAGTATAAACCAGTTACCATGTGTCTGAATTTTGATCAAGTGACCACACTTTTTTCAATGCTCTATGTTTCAATATCATTGCCTTCTGATCATACAGATAGTAAAAGGGAAATCTGATCCTGCATCTCTCTCACGCTATTTCTTCCTTCAGGTATGCAGTCATAAGCTTATTTACCTATGAGCTAGCTCTGTTGAACCCCATAGAGTTTATTTTTAAATTGGACTGAAAATTTTTGCATTTTCATTTTTCTGGTTGGATGTTTTGATCAGCTATTAACTGCAGACACTTTAAAAAAATAGATTAAATTTCCTCCTCTTAAATTTGATTTGGTTTGGATGAGGATGGACAGCTTTGAAATTAAGAATCTCTTTTCAATCTCATTACAATCCAATATGTATAAACTTCCTTAAAGACAAATCTTCCTGTTCAAATGAAACTTACTCCTAGATACACTATTAGTGAACTATATTTAAAAAAAACATTAATTCTTTGTTAACTGGATTAACCCAATTACTTGGGTTCCCACAATTTAAGAAACCATAAATTAGCCAGCCTAAATTGTTGTTCCAATTCAGTATACTTGACTGAACATCTCTCAGACTGCAAAAAGATACAAATATTGTTTCTAGTAATTGGTAGACCTCCAAATCTTTAGCTTGCTTACCTATTTAAATGCTATATTCATACATTGTAATAAACCACTGTTTATTTAACCATGGTTTATAAAATAATTGACAGTTCATCTAGCATACTAAATCATAAAACATAGTTTACAAGCCATGAATGACTTTGTTCTTATTACATGCTGAGACACAATGAAATCATCTTATGACTCATCATGCTGTATGAATCCAGCCTCAGGGTAAAAAGTACATATTTCAGCATGGTACATAACAATTCAAGAGATAATTAAAAGATTAAAATATGAAAGACAAACAATCATTGCAAATAATCACATAATAAACTACAAATCTTCAATAACCAATAAAAACTATTTAGTATTTAAATTAACAATAAATGGAATCTCAATACTCTAGCAAATAGCTGCACAATCTGAATAATGAAAAATCCACGAACAATAAAATTGTTAAAGTTTAGATTTCACTTGTTTAGGGCCAGATTTTACAAAATCATCCTATCTTTGGTCACATTCTGCTGTATTCTGTCTGAAATAATTTTTCAACTCTTATTTGAGATGTGATAATTGACGGTTGTTCAAAGAGCCTTAGGATGCTCATTCCATGGTCTAGAAGCAGGTTCTGGAAAGCCCCAAGACATAAGGTCTCAGGGGAAGTAAGTCCCCCAAAAACTTTTCAACCTCCCTGCACCACCTGAAAATATTATACCAAAAATAAGAAACAGATGATGCATGATTGGGTCATAAGATCCTTAGAAATAAAACCAAGCATTTACATATATTGGACCTTTGCTCTTATAGGAAGCTAATGAATGGAATATATTTCAAGGAAAAGGAAACCAGAAATACATTGATTGTAGGAATATCACTTGCTTTAGGCCAACTTAATAATCTTTTTTCCTCTGTTTTTATTGGGGGGCAGGATTTTTAAGTTAAGGGAGTTGGAAGAGCAAGAAGGAATAAGCAAGAAGGAGTAAGGAGAGCCAGTTTGGTCTAGTGGTTAAAGCATATATGCATGCATGCATGCATGCATACATACATACATACATACATACATACATACATACATACGTCTTTTCAGGAACTGGTCCCAATATAGTGGGAGGCTAGAGTAAACCTTTGCTCTCCTTATTTTCTTCCCATGTGATAGAATGTTATAAAGTAGGGGTGTCAACCTCACATCATCATGATGGTGTCACATGATGTATTTCCTTCCTTTGCTAAACCGGACATGGAATTGGCCAGCACGTGACACATCTGGGTTGTGGCCTGGGAGGTTGACAGCCCTGTTATAAAGGGAAGAAACAGAATGTGGTATACTGCAGAAATTTATTTCATATCTGATCCATTCTCTCATTTTGATATTCCAGAGGCTACAAGGGAGATTAATCTCAAAGTAATCCTCTTCTGGATTCAGATTAAACAGATCTTCCAGGGAAAGTTAAGTAGTCCAGTGGCAAATTTGGAAACAAGCCAAGGTGTGTCATTAAAACATTTCACCTTGTTTTATCCACAAAAATGTCAATGACTGTCTTAGCAGGTTGTGAGCACCTGACCTTCCAAATCCTGGTTTGTTTGTTCATTGTTAACATAATACATCACAAGTTGTTAAGTTTACCCAGAATACTAATCTATCCTATCTATCTATCTATCTATCTAATCTATCTATCTATCTATCTATCTGTCTGTCTGTCTGTCTGTCTGTCTGTCTGTCTGTCTGTCTGTCTGTCTGTCTGTCTGTCTGTCTGTCTATCTGTCTATCTGTCTATCTGTCTATCTGTCTATCTGTCTATCTGTCTATCTGTCTATCTGTCTATCTATCCTATCTCTATCTCTCTCCCACAACCCACATGATAGCAGAAAAATGACAAACCCATGTCAAAGTCAACCTCAACTTGAAGGCACCATTAAAAAAAGGCTGCTGTCATAAATGTAACAAGTCATAAAATAATTTATTACTACAAAGTACTGTCCCCATTGTAAGAAACTGATGGAGATAATGTTGTTTTTGTAAAGAAAGCAATTAAAGAGATGTTGATATAAAAGTTCAGTAGGACATTGGGACATTAAAGGTAAAAAGTTGAAGACCGGGAAACAGAAGAGAGTGCTGTTCTGATAAAGCTTTGCCAAGCAAATTAGTTAAATTTTAACCACACAGTCTAGTAATATCGTGGAGAAATTAATTAATCACTTGCTTCAATTTATCATACTTTAAGGAAACAACCCTGTGATCTTTGTCAAAGGAGGCTGCAGGGAGGGATTTGTGGTTTGGATGGAGGGAATAAAAAGTTGAAGAAATGTATTCTTCAGTGTGCCTACTTGCTAGCCACCCAGAGGTGGTATTCAGCAGGTTCTGACCAGTTCTGGAGAACTAGTAGCGGAAATTTTGAGTAGTTCGGAGAACTGACAAATACCACCTCTGACTGGCCCCGCCTCCATCTATTCTCTGCCTCCCGAGTCCCAGCTGATCAGGCGGATCTTCTTTTGTTGCTCTGCACAGGAGAACGGAGCTGGAAAGCAGGTTCGTGGGATGGGAATGGGGATTTTACAGTAACTTTCCCTCAGAACCCTTAGTAAAAAATTTTTTGAATCCCACCACTGTAGCCACCCGTTCTTGCAAGAATGTATTTTACATGGAATAAACTGCTTGCTGCTTCACTTCATGACTCTCACATTTCTGACTGGTGAGTCTGTTTCTCACACCACTAAGCCTATTTAATGTTACCTGTAGTGGGGAGCCCATTTCCAAGCCAAACATTGGAGCATGGTCACATACTACTTCCCCCCCCCCCGAACATTCCTGAAATGCTCTGGTATTTTGATAAATAAAAAAAAGTTAGAGGCTAGTGCTTTTTCAGTGCAGCACACCTACTTTTGATTCATTACCATTTTAAAAAAATACAAAATATTAAAAAAACAAAAACGAAGAGAGCAGTAGCTCCCAAGAAGTTACCTGGAACCCTGTCCCCAAGGTGCCACATTGCCCTAGACCAGGAGTCTTCAAATTTGGCAACTTTAAGACTTGTGGGCTTCAACTCTCAGAATTCCCCACCCACTCATCTGGGGAATTCTGGGAGTTGAAGCCCACAAGTCTTAAAGTTGCCAAAAGACATATTTAATTATTCACATATTAACTGCAGCTAGAATAATATTTGCCCCAAACTGGAAAAGTGAAAAAAAAATCTGACAGAAGAGAATGTGATCAGGAAAATATGAGAATGTGCAGAAATGAACAGATTAACCCTGACAATTAAAGAAAAAGAACTGACTATTCCACGATATAGGAGCTATTTTATCAATGGAAAATAAAAACGGAAGTTAGAAATTAAATATATGAAAATAGAGTGGAAGCAGTTCAGAAGATGATTATATCGATAAGACATATTACGGATAGTAGTTTGAAATAATAATGTAGTTATTGTTATGGTAAGGAATTTGCAGCAGTTCGAAATGTTATTGCACAAGATATTCGTACCCAGATCGACACACTGTTTAAATGAAAGATGGACTGCCTGTAAAAATAAAATAAAAAATAATTTAAAAAAAAAGTCTTCAAATTGCCAAGCTTGGAGACCCCTGTCCTAGACCTAAGAACAAACCCTGTCAGCTAACTCAACCCTCAGCCCGCCTTTCCACTGCTTATTTTTAAACCCCTTTTTTCAAAGCTCAGCATCCCCGTCAAGAAAAGCATCTCCGGGCCCAGCGAGACGCGCCGCCGTCACGACGGCCAGACTCCCTGGCCTCGTCGCCCCGCCCTCTTTCCCCCCTTTCCCTCCATGCCCCGATCTACCTGCTTGCTTGCTGAACTACAGTTCCCAGGATGCGCCGGTGATTCTCTCTCTCTCTCTCTCTCTCTCTCTGACTCTCTCTCTCTCTCTCTTTCTCTTNAGCCAGTGAGCTGGGGGAAGAGTTGATGTAATGCGGTGAAGTCACAAAGCCCTCGGGGATGGGGGAAAGGGGAGAGCGAAGGGGGGGAGAGGGAGGGAGGGAGAGATGCAGGATGGTGGCGGCGAGAGCAAGAGCGCCGGCCACGCTACCGCGGCGCTGGGGAGAGGCGTGAGAGGGGGTGTAGATAAATAAAACCCGGCTTCGTTCAGCAACCTCCTTCCCTTCCCCCCCCCTCCTCCTCCTCCTCCTCCTCCGCAAAGCTTCGAAGCAGCGGCAGGTCTCTGGGCGAGGCAGCCGAAGCGACGGGGCGCGGCCTCTCCTCACTTTTGGTCGCCCCGGTCCGGAGCCTGGAGGTCTGAAGAGCCGGGAATGCCTCGGCGCGCCGCCGCTTTCTCCTCTGACCGGGCTTCGGCTCCTTCTTTCGGCCCATGCCTCCCGCTGCTAAAATAACTAACGCCGCCCGCCCGCCCCCCACTCCTCCTCCTCCCTCTCCTCCCAAAGGTTTATACATATATTTTACATTTTTATTTTATTTTTTTAAAACCCTCCCGAGGTGGAAGGAAGGTATCCGCCGTCGCTCCTCGCCTCAAACCCAGCCGCGCGCCCGCCCGCCGAGTCCGCCCGCGTTGCCGTCGAGATGGCGGACCCGCGAATGCAGCATCAAAGTGATGTGCCGGTTTTCGACCGCTCAACGAGCGGAGATCCTGCGCGGGACAAATTCATCCCGAAAATTAAGGCCAAGGACACGATCGTCGTCGGGGTAAGTCTTTCCCTCCCCTGTCCCCTCCCCCCGGGTTGGGAGTTTTTTTCGGCCGACGAGGAGAGTTGCGCCTTGGCTTTTCGTATTTTTTCCCCCCCTTCGCTCGGCCCCGAACTCTTCTCTTTCCGGAACGCAGCGGGGCGGTTTGGAGGGAGGGGAACCCGAGACAATTTCTGTCCCCCCCTCAGTCCCTTTAGTCTTACTCCAGGGCCCCCTCTGAATGCGAGCCGCTGCGCGCTCATTGTACTCCGTCCTCCGTCCATTGTTCCCAACATTTAGCTTGCTCCGTGTGTGTGCGCGCGCGCTGTGGTGTGTCTGTCGCTCAGAAGTTCGCCAAGGCTCCTTTCACCTTGAGCGCCAAAATTTGGCTAAGAGAAGGATTGGAAATGGAGATTTGGAGGGGGGGCGGGCGGCGGCCCGAGAGGAAATTCTCTGCACTGCCTGCTTCTTTTCCCCCAACCCCGACTCCAAACTTGGAAATTGGGGTAAACTTCAGAAAGGACAACAACTCCTTTTCTTTTTCCAGAGCAGGAACGAAAGCCTGTTGGATAAGAAGAGGGGTGTGTATGTGTCTCTGAGATCAGTCGCGGTGTGTGTGTGGGGGGGGGTCTCAAACCAAACAAATCAATGAGGGGTGCAAGGTTTCCTTGTTTTGGTGTGAGCATGGGTCTAGAGGCACAAGAGTCCTGTGGTGGGAAGAACCATCTTTTATTGGGGCTCAAGTATTGTCGTCTAGCAACCATACTGGGAGACGCACAAAGTGTTCTCAGTTGATGGAGATGGATATCAGCGGGGGAGGGAGGGAATGTGTCGCATGAAATGCATGTTTTTAATGTTAATTTCCTTGGCATATTTTATTGAATTGTTTGATCTTTCGGTAAGATCAAAGGCCAGAATGAGCTCCACTGAAGTCTACCAGGCATATTTATACATATAACACAGCTTAGATTGCCTTGGTAAGAGAGCAGGGTGAAGGCTAATGTATGGGCAAAAATGTATTCTATACCCGCCTGATTTGGATGGCTTCTGCAGAGGGGAATCTTCCTTGAAAGGTGCTCCAGACTTGAATGTCTTGCTTTCCATAACTGCAGCAAAAGCAATGGTGGGGAACTGAATGGAGTCAGCCTCGATTGACTCTTTCATCTGCCTTCCCTCATTGCTACTGCAGTCTTCCAATCCTGAGCATTGATCAAGCTGATGTCATCTGGATCACTGGGCATGCTCATTTACTTGCACCCTGACGAATTTGATGGATTGGCAGGTGGAGAGAAATTGCTAAGCAAATTACAAGAGCGTAGAATAATTCCCTCCTTCTCACCTTCGTATCCACCCTTCTGCCATTTCAGCTTCATCTGGTGGCTTGTGTTGGATCAGCACTAACTTCGGTTAAAGCCTGCCAAGCTGCAGTCTCTGCAGATAAAAAAAGCAGGACAGTCTTTAGTGACAGTCTTTAGCTGTCTGCTGTGTTCATTTCTTTATCCTGCAGTGCAATTGGTGGAGAATCGCCTTCTCTTAAGAAAAGTTTCTTTTATCAGCTCACATAATTTGAATTAACACCAGCCTTGGTGGTGTTAAGTGTTCATTTGTCTGAGATATGCTGGAGGAACGTAGTTTGGATTTGTTAGAATTGACTCCCAATAAATGGGCTCTTTGCTTAATCTGCTACTGCAAATTAATAACTATAAGTTCCCCCTCATGAATGAGGCTTAGTAATAGAAAGACTACTTTTTGGAAACTTGTTTGTTTTCTTGGTAATGCATAAATTATGTGCATAAGAAAATGATTGCTCTCTTATTCTGTTGCAATTTATGCTAGACAATCCTGATATTGGTTTCACAACTTCATTTTAACCTGGATGCAGTTTGCTTCTTTTTTTGAGTTGCTAGTAATTTAAAGTTTGAAGCCAACATTTAACCTCTCATTGCAAAGGAACTCTGTAGACTTACAATAAACCACAGTGATGCTTATTTACTTTTGTTTATTATTAAATTTATTTGTCATCCACCTCACAGTGGGGCTGCTTTGGTCAGTATTATGAGGGATGGTTTTAAAATGTGCATTCAGAGGCATTAAAAGTATTAGGTGTAGAAAGTAAGTGCTGTGCCTATCACAGAGTTTTGTCATGCTTGGTGCAAACACTTATTCAAAAACGCAGGGCCGATTGAAAGGAAAGGAAAAAATGTTCTTATCTCCCAAAGTAGGATCTGGAGAGATTCACTACAGCTATAAATTTGGGGTGACTTCAGACTAACTGTAGCATTTTTAATACAAAATATAATTAAACTGACTTCACATGTCATGACAGCTGCCAGTTTAAGACTGTTTTAACAAGGAACTAAAGAAATGAATAAAAGATAAATTTACCCGTCACTGGTAATTTTGATAGCTTACATACCTTAAATTACAGTTGCTAGAACATCTGCAAAGGAGGATTTATGACTTTTTCATCCATTCATGAGCCCCTGAGACTGAGCTAGTTTGCTTCTCAGGTTGGGTCTTCTTGGGTCTTGACCCAACCCATCTCTCACTTCATGCACTCTTAATCTCTCACTGCCTAGCCTTAGACAATCCAAGGTTGGTACATTTAAATGGTCTGTTGGATCGTCCTACTGAGGCAGGGGTGCCATCAGTCATGAATAATGTGTGCAATAAAGGTTTTTTTGCCAATAGAAGATAATATTTGTAGCTCAGACTTGAAATGAGGGGTCCTTGATGCTCTGTGAACTTGGTTGTTTTGTTGAAGTTGGTTGTCTTGTTGAATAGATGATGATACCTAGTTTGGATAATGAAATGTCTGCAAGAAAACAACCAAGCTCAGAGAGCACCAAAGATCCCCTCCAAGCATTTTTCCTTAACCTTATGATGTGGAAACCTACTGGAATTCCTATCTCATTGAGGGGCTTCTTTTAAACCATGTATCCAATTCAGGTGTGGTTTGTGTTACTCTCAAACTGGAGTTTGTTATTTTATATTCTGGACAGCTAATAAAAAGGTGGATTTCTATTCTTAGTCAACAAGCAGTCGTTCATCTCAACCAGTATAAATATTTTTAGTAACCGTTTACCCCATTTAAGTTTACAACTAATGATATTTTCATCCCATCTGTTGTCTACAGACAAATACATAACACATAATCTTTTCAGTCCTACTGTCAGCAGAAAGTCCATTAAGGGTACCAGAAATAAAACCATATTTTAACCTTGATCAAATAAATCAACTTTATAATCCGTTTTACTTCTTAACAGTTTCCAATCTGTTCAAATAGCATCACAGAATTTGATTTCGTTTCTTTTGTCCTTTCTCACAAGATTCTACAAAGAGCCTCTTTTGTAAATTCAATATATTTAAAAAATTAGGCCAGTCTCTTATGTGCAATTCATAGAATAAAACATCACTATTCATCTTGTTGATACTAAGTTCTAATTTCCTTTTTCAAAAGCATCATTCATACACACATACACACACTAAAGAGTTTAGTTTAAGGGGAAAAAATATACAACAGCTAATTAACTTTTATATCTATGTTAATTAGCTGTTATTGTGTATTTTTTCTCCTTTAACTAAACTCTTTAGTTCCTTCTACTGACCAATGTCCAAACAAATATTTTTCCCATGGGTAGGATTCTTTATGATTAATTCCAAGATTTTATTCTTAATTTACCTGGATGCTTGGTCCATTTGTAAACTTCCTAGGTTCAAAATGTTATTTAGCTTTTTGCTCTTTAGTTAATTTTTTCTTCATCATCACAATTTTCTTTCATTTTAAGGATTGAAGTAAAATTCATCCATTTTTAGACTCTGAATGTTTGGCCAAAGCCCTGTAATAGCTTAAAAGTAGTCAACAAGTATTTTACAAATGTAATTCATCGTTTCTGAACAGTGTTCATGAGAAAGTGCCAACCACAGTTGTGAGAAAGATGGCTATTCCCATCTCCCAGTGCTTAAAACCTGCTCGGGATTGCTGTCTTGCAGTTTCCTTGTAAAGAGCATCTGTTTGGAGTGCGTGTGGGTAATCTCCCATCCTCTCCTTATCTAAAGTGGTTCAAAAGAATTATTGTCATCTCTGCTTTTCATGGAGCTGATTTCAGTCCCCATTTTACTTCTGTTAGGTCCAACTTCTGTGGGATAAAAGAATGTATTTATTCCTCTTCATGGAGTAGATGATAAGATCTGGATTTTCCTTTGCATTGTTTGTTTCAGCCACCTTCCCGCTTCTAGCTTTACAAGCAAGCTTGTCATGCTGTATTTAGGAATATGCCACTTATATTTGGTTCCTTTTTCTGACCCAGTTATCATACCTGCTTCTTCATCTAACATTCACTGCTGTCTCTTCTTTCTTTGGCATTAACTTTCACTTGCAGCTTCTTCAATTTAAGATGTAATTATGCTCTTGCCTCTTAATCTATTTCTTGTTTATATATAATTATATTTTTTCCTATTAAAAGTTGTACAATTATTTTGAATTCTGGTTACATCAGAGATGGTTCTTTTTCATACTATTTTGTGGGGAGATGTGTGTTGGGATAAATTAGGTACAGGTTAAATTTTTTTGGTCAATTCCAGTAAATTGTCTATTTTAAAAAAAATAAGATTGTTTCAATTGTTAAAGGAGAGTAAATTGCCTGTGGTTATTTGAACCATTTTGGGTTCAGGCTTTATTTTATTTATGTTCTGTTAATAAATACTCACTGAAATGCTTGCTGAAATAGTCTTTAACTGTCTAGGACAAAAACAAGATCTAGAAAGTTTCTTCAATACTGACCTAAACAGTAAATATGTCAGATTATTCCATGCTTATCAGCAGCAATAACACAGAAATAGATCTTTATAATATTTACCTTCTATTAATGGTTGTTTGATTCTAAGATTCTATGCTAATAAGCCATGAATGAAATAAGCTTGCATAGATTGCTCGTTTTCTTATTTACTCAAGTTTGTGAGTAACGGATCAACTGCCTTATTAGAAACAGCTTACATTGTACATAGTGTTATGTACCAGTTAATTTCATACCAGTTATGAAATTAGTCTGACACCATTGTTACTCTGCATTATCTAGCCAACATTAGTCAACAGTAAAAAAGTAAGCAGGCTGACACTTGATTGTCTGTGAGCTAGACTGGAAAATCTTAAAAGGAAAATCTTAAAAGTACTTTCAAGAAGAAAGTAAAAGCACTTTAATATTTTTGCCAAGAACTGCCTCAACCCCCCCTCCCCAATGGATGTTTGAAAGAAGCATCCTGAACTCAATTCAACTTGAAGAGGACTTTCCTTTTTTAATTTATTTGATTTTACCTTGGAATACAGTTATTTTAGAAATGTATTGTGATTCTTAACAGCTGTTGTCACTGGAGAAACTGATCATAGGAGCAGTTGTATTTTGTCATTAAACATCCAATTGAATAGCTGTATTAACATATTAAGTTTTAACATGATAAAGGAAAATACACAAAGATACCTCTTTTGAGAGCAGTCATTATTATGAACCTAAAAAACTAAAGGTTAATACATGAGATGCAATCTGTACTTTCAAATTCCTCTGTCTTTTTGTAACTTTTGTTTTACAGAGAATGCAAAAAAGGAATTCCCAATAATACTGTTTTCATTGTATCCACTCATTATATTGCAACAGCCAATATTGCAGACTAGCCATTGTGAACAAGAGGAACTCTTGCTGAATCTAGTGAATCTTCTGAATAAACATATTTAGAACTGTGTTATAGTGAGTATCTCATGGTAATTCAAATAAACACATATAGGATTGGTTTATATGGATGAGTGATAGCAGTAGATAGTTTGGAATATATGGTTACACTTACCTGGATGCTTGGTCTGATTTAGTGTCACTGATGGCATGGTTTGGAATTTTGGCAGTTTTACCATATTTTTATTACAGTTCTGAATTTTATAATGTGAGCTTTGGAAGGATAGCCTCGCAAAACGGAAATGTAAAACTTTCTTGAAATATTTTACATCATTGATTTTTTAAAAAGAAAGTGATTTTCCATCAGCAAATTTGGAGAGAGAGAAAATCTTTTGAATTGGTTAGAAATACATTTTATAACATCCAACCCAGCTTTAAAAATGCATCTATTTATACAAGTACATTAATAAATAACAAGTATGTTACAGTGCACACACTCTCTCCTTAAAAGTTGTTTTATACACTGGTACATTGATTGTAAATTTGGACAAATGAGTTATTTGTGAAAATAATAAAGGCATGATATAAATAAATAAGTGCAGGGTTTTTGGATGGAGGAGAATAAAAAAGTAGTGGTTTGAGGAAATGCAATATAACTCTTGGAGATAGTTATGGCTTCAGTCTTCCTTGGCACATTTGGGCTAATCAAGTAAGCAAGTACATAATAATCCAGGAACTTCTGTTTAATAATTTATGGTAGAAAAGGAAAGAGCCCATTACACAGCAATCTCTGGAATTTTTTTTCTGTTTCAGAAGCAAGTTCTATTTATAGTGAAATCAAAGTTAATATTTCTGCATCTCTTTTTCCTGCTTGATTCATTCAGTAGAGTGTATATTATGTGAATGGATGGTGTTTTCATTCCTTTCTTTTTTGGCAATGGGCAATGACTGTTTTCCCCTGACTATGTAAGAACTGACTCTTGCTCAGAGCTACCTGTAAATAGGAGAAAGTCACAAAACATGTTGTATAGATGCCAATGAATTGATGTAATATTTATTCATTGCTAAGATGCTACAAGACTTTGATGTTTTTGCTGCAACAGCCAATCATTTGGAAACTGCATTTAAATAGTTGCGTATGTAAAGTAAAGATCAGAAAAGTGATTGCATTTCCTTGCATTGAAAAGAAAGTGACCTCTTTTCCTGTTCTCATATCAGATTGATCTCTATTTGTCCAAGCATCAGCAATGACTTAATATTAATTTACCCAACCAAGAGGCAATGATCTCTAGTAACTCAGTAAGAGGTAGTATTATTTATGCAGTAGTGGATTCCTGCACTGAGCAAATGATTTTCCTAAGTGTTTTCCTCGATCTTCCCTTGCAACATTCTGTGATTCTGAAGTAATAGAAAATTATGAGCTTTTAGATTTGTTTTGCAATTATTAAAAATCCATTTAACCAAAAACATAGCACATTTAATGAAGGCCAGAATTGGTTCTTAGTACATGTGTGAGATTTTCAGAATTTAACAGGAGTCTGTAGAATGCCTTTGGCTAACACATCTCAACAAGAAGACTGGAAAACTAAGATATATACAAATAGTCTTTGATTAACAACACATTTGGGACTGGAGTTTCCTTTGCTAAATGATGCGTTCATAAATCTTGATGTCACATAATTGGGTTGCTTAGCATTGACAGTTCTGGCATTTCTAGTTGCCATTTTGAAGCAATTCCATCCTATTGTTAAGTATAACATCATATGGTTGTCATTCATAACCTCCTGCCAACTTCCCCATTGCCTTTATTTGTCAAAAGCCAGCAACGAAACTCAGAAATGGTGATCACAGGATTACTGTAATGTAATTTCTGAGTTAGTCACCAAGTGCCCAGATTACAATCACATGACTGCGGGGACACTACAATGGCCAGAACATAGAGGACTGGTCATAAGTACCCCTTGTTTAATGCCATCATAAGTTTCATCCCTGAACAAGTGGCCTTTAAATGAGGATCATCTGTATTTTGGAACTCTGTGATGCATCTAATTGATGTTGACTATTTATACGGTCTTTCCCAATCTAGTACTCTCCAGATAGGTTGGAGTTTAGTTTAAATTTTCCCTTAATGTTATGTACTGTATGTATGGATACTGCATTACATATTTTTTCTTCCTTAAGCATTTTATTTTTATAGACAAGTTAAACATTTTCTTATGCAAAGTTTATATGGCCTTGTCATACTTGTAATAGTATATACTTTACCTATAATAATATTGTAATTGTATCACTTAATATCTACCTAACAATTCCCTCGTTAGTACAACAGACAATATAATTTCTGTCCTCCCTACCCCCGATGTATGTACAGGGAGGTTACAGTTGTACAATTATAAGTCTGCTTTTGTCCAGTGCTGTGCCACAGTGTGCTGGTCTTAGAACTGAAGCAGCAGTTTTTCTTGATCGCGTAATCCCCTTCAGACCAAAAGGAAAGTATAAAATTTGGACAGTGTTAAGAAAAGCCTTTACAGTAAATTCCCTTAGTATATTATCTCCCTGCAGAGTGCTGAGATAGGTACACAACCAAGATATAAAATATACCACTCTGGTAGGTTATAGAACTATAGTGCACACTTTTCAGTTCTCTTCAGCCCTACAGCTGCTGTTAGTAGAGCAAGTGCAATCCCAGGGTCTTGTATCATTGTGGCTAGTCTTTTGTATGCATGAAAAAAAGAAGCCAAAGCAGAACACTTACTGGCAATAAGCAATGATACAGTATAGCTAAGTAATTTTAGATCTGGATTTACCTTTCAGGGCCTATCATTAGCTGGCCGTATATGTTAATTTCATTGGTGAAACATGTTTTAAAAATTTCTTCTTTCACAGTCAGCATTCTATACTTTGAAGCTGCTTCTGTGCAGCAGACATAGCAAAAAACCACCATGGTTACAAAGAAAGATGTAATAACATAGTTCCGTAGGAATAATTATCATTTTGTTTTCCTTTTTTTAAAAAAGGGTGCATGTGAGCCTTCTGGTTAGTTTTTGACTCCTCAAGACTGCCTGGACTAATTCTTATAGTTTTTTTGGCAATGTTTTTGAAAAACCCTTCCAACTCTGTCTTTCTATTCTCCAGTGGTGTGCCATTTCCTTCTTTCTAGGGCTGAGAAAGAGTGACTGGGTTTGTGCTAATGCAAGGCTAGAACATATAGTCTTCTGGTTTGTAACTTGATGCTATAACCATTAACTTCTAAAATTAACCTATGTGTACTTGTATTGGCAACAGAATAGCTTTAGTGACAAAGTGTCTGGCTTAATTAAGAAAGTCCATAAAGATGCATTGCTTTGTGCATCTTCTCCTTTTACTGCACATGTACCTTTTGGTCAACAGTCTTACACTCTCTGTTGTCTTCATGCCGAAAATATTGTGCAGCCCCATCTTAAATGTAAGTAGCATTTCCTCTTCATGATACATAAGTCAACTTGAGTCATTTGGTAATAATTGCTGATAGTAACTGATGGATAAAGAGGTCATTCTTACTTGCTGTATAAAAAGCAAGCATGAGAGAATCTATGGCTAGTTATACAAGTTATGCTGAGACTACTAAGACTAGCAGCTGAATTCTAAGACTTTTTGAAGGCTTTTAAAAAGCATCTTCTCTGAAAAATTATAGAAGTGCAGTTTTAGAATTAAACACCATTAGGAGGTCTCCAGTCTTGGCAACTTTAAACTCTTAACACATCTTCCTAAACTTAAACAATTAAAAAGGCAGTTTGACAACGTAGGATTGTAGAATTAACTTTGGATGTTCTCATTATTGCTTGCTTTAGTTCTTGTCTGCCACATGGTGTAATTGCTATGAGCCAGTTGACTGTACAAATGACTAGTTTGAGAAGTAGTAAAGAAAGCAGTGTAAATAAACATTAATCAGCAAGCATTGTCTTTAATCCTTAATAAAACAAAAATCAACTTTGACTTATTTAGTTACAGAAAATGTTTTTAATATATGGGTAGAGTCCATCATAATAAGCTGAGAAGAAAAAGCAGATCTGTTCATGAATTGTTTGTATAAACTGCAACTATTTTAAATCACAGATGACAAAATTCACTTGGTTCCCGGCTTTTGTCAAAATTGGTAATAGAAAACACCTCATGGGAAATGGAGAGGAGTTTTTAAATCTTTTTAAAAATGAATATTGCTGGTCTTCACGCAGTGCATTTTCATAACATAAAGTGATGTGATGTGATATGAATATACATCAGATTAAAGCTTTGATTTGTTCCAAATTTATTTTGGATTTGGAGGTTTTCTAGTTCTGGTTAATAAATGGATGATGATTGCTTTTTCTTTCAAAGCAAGTAGCCAATTGTTTTGGGGTTGTTGTTTTTTGCTTCAGTGACCTGCTTCAGTATTTAGCTGTTGTCCACAATGCTTTATGACTTTCAGCTGGGTTGCTGCTGCTTTCTCCCTATTTACAATATTGATTCTCTCCTCTCCCCCCCCCCCNCCCCCCCCCCCCCCGCCCCATGAGAGAACTGACTGAAGGCTGAAAATAACACAGCAGGAAAGAAGAATGAATCCCGGAGGTTGAGCTTAGAATAAAACGGAAAGAAATAGCAAAAGAAATCAATGAGTAGAAACCATTGTCGATGGGGTCCTGAAAAAGAAAAAGAACATCACGTCCAAGCACAATAGGAGGGAAGCAGAAGAAAAATAATTCTCGTGAGGAAAAAAAACACGTAATGGACGGGGCTTGCTACAGTGAGGGGAGGGAAAAGGCCATACATAAATGAAATTGCATAACCATAGATTATAGAAAGAAGACATCTACATTATTCATGAAAGAATCAGTCATGCTCCTAAACTTAAGCTTTCTGTGATTGATTATTGAAGAATAGTCAATTCTGATCTTCCTGTTATTGGTATAGAAAGAGCTCTCTGTCCTGGCAATGCCTTTCTCCCCTAATTTATGCTGGTTGCAAAATGCTGAAGGCTGCAGTTCTGTTATTCTGGGTCCTTCTCACTAAAAGGATTGAGTTTATTTGGTTCAAGATCAAAATGTAAAATGTCTTTGATCTAAAATCATAAACATGAAAGCTAGGTGTATTGAAGAGCATTCCCCAACTATTCTGCCAGCAGGCCTGGAGAAGGCAGAGCAGGATGGAGCCCATTAAATGGCTCCTGTGATGTGTTGTCACCAGGATCAGGGGTGGGGGATTATTTTATTTTATTATTTTATTCTCTTTTATTAGCTGTATTGTTTTAAACATGAGGTATTTATATTCCTGTAAGCTGTGCCTTGAGTAACCATGTGTGAATAGACGACAATATAAATTTCCTGAAATAAATAAATATAAAATACATAAATAATAAATTCATATACATGTTTTGGGACAGAAAAGTCCAGAGCAAGGGTAACTGGGTGCGTATGTGTGTTTGTATCTTCTACTATTTACTATTTTCTACTATTTACTAAATTGTGCTATTTAGGTTAAAAAATGCACTGATTCCATCTATCCAACACAGTATTAATCTGACCATTGTCTCCAGGAAAAAGAAGTATCTACAAATTTTGGCTTTTTAATGCACTTTTCATTTGTCTTCACTATTTATTTCAATTCCAGATCTTGTTTCTTTCACCCAGTCTTCTAGAATAGGCAGAGGATTTCAGGGAGGTGTTGGGAGTTTTCTTTTGTTCTGAAATACAAGGAATCTAAAATTTGCAGCTTTGTAATGAGTCCAAACCTGAACATTTGAGAAAATTCCTCTCACAGTGAAGATTTATACTTAAGCTTGGGTATGATAGAAAACAGCAAGAGAAACTTCCACAGAACTGTGAAATGAAATAATTATTTCTTATCATTGTGAGAAAAAAAACAGAAATAATACCCTGTCAGAGGCTGCTGAGAAGCTGTCTTGTTCCCAGCAGCCTCTGATAAATGTTTTGAGAACTATGCAACTTTCCATATTAAATGAAGAAACTGTGGTATCTATATTTAATGCACATGGTGCATTTTGTCTAAGCTATCTTCCTATGCCATAGTTATTTTAACCTAAAGTAACTATGGTCAGAATTGGTCAATCGGTAGATTCCAATATACTTTAGGAAATTTTAAATCCCTTGCTTTAGTTCTGCTACTTGATTGCTTGATACAGAGAATTCTAATATTTTTGCATAGCTTACCTAATAACATGTCTGAAATCATTAATAGGAACATGGATGTGGTGATGCTACACACAACATGGTTTTGGTTGTGCTTCCCCTGACACATTCTGGCAGAACAGTGTCAACACTAGAAATACACCTAAATAATCAGCAACAACAAAATATTATTTTAGATAGGTATAGATTATGTTTTAAGCAGCTTAAGGTGTGTTGTGATTCAGTAAGTCAGGCTTTCCTGAAAGTTTTTTTTTCTGTACATCACCCCAAATTCCATATATACCAAGGGTCTTCAAACTTGGCAGGTTTAAGACTTGTGGACCTCAACTCCCAGAATTCCCTAGCTAACATGACTGGAGGAGGAATTCTGGGAGTTGAAGTCCACAAGTCTTAAAGCTGTCAAGTTTGAAGACCCCTGGTTTAAATGCTTGCGTTGTTGGTGAAAAGTCTTTTCTGTAGAATCATTTTGCAGTTGGACATCCTATAAATTAAATAAAGAATTTGTTCCCCCTACTGAATGCTATTTAAAAGAAAAAGATTTCCTACCCTGCCACTGAAAATTAAAAGATAAAGAAATTATCTTTTATTGTAGTTGGCTTTTTCACAGGATTTAGAATTTCTACATTTGATACCTGGCAAGGATGTTTTGACCTATACAGTAGATAACAAAAGTTCTTATCCTTCACTGATGGTAGAGAATTAATTATAGAAACAATACAGTAAGGGCTGCTGTATAGGAGGTGGAACAAGAAATTTTTATTTCAGTAATATTTTTTTTAAGACAAGCCTTGTAAATGTTTCTTTATTGTAACAGATAAAATCTGACAGATACATTTTCATACATCTTTGTCAAAAACTTGTTTCTTGAGATGTTATTCTGTACACTAATGATGAATAACAGTAAAAGGTAGATGATAGCAACTAAAGCTGGTTACAGTAAGGTTCTTTGTTTGATATATTTGGTTTTTATCCTTTATCTTAGCCTTGAGGAAAAGAAATAGGGAGTGGTAGATAACAATTTATGATTATGAAATTCTTATAATTTGCATCTGCAAAGAAGTGTGTGAGTGAGCATCCATTAAATGGATTTTTTTCAGCTCATCACAGCCTCCAGGGAAAGAGTTGTGTCTAAGAGGTGACACAGTTTTAATGACATTGTAACATGTGAAAACCCAGAAGGAAATTTGAGTGTGGCTAATTGATGCCATTAACCTGGTGAAAACTGCTTGAGGAGTTATGTTTTATCTTCACTGTATCAATCATTCTGAATAGCATGAAAGGTTAACATGATGTCTTTCCTCGGAGCAACTGACCTATTTAATTCAGGAAGCAATCCTTAATCTAGTTTAGAGTTTTAGTTAGTTTCTTAATTAGCATACTATATTTCATCTTTCTTCTGCTGCTCATAAGGAAAACAGTAAATGTTTCTCCATATTTTAGTATTCTCAAAAGCAGCCTGGTGAAACAGTTTAGGCTAAGAACTGTGCTCCTGTATCAAGCAAATTCCAAGTTTGTTAGTAGCTTGGTTTACATATAACTAAAAGCCATAAATTATAGCTTAAGAATTACAGCAGAGTTCATAGTACAAAGCTAAAGTCATGACTAGCTTCATTAACAAGGACATTTACTTTAAAAGTAGTGACTAATAAGGATTTTAGCTTATTCCCACTAATAACAAAAGGAGACCATGTGACGACCAGTTTAAAAAAAAGTTCAGTCAGACCTTCCAACTTCTCAGGGAAAAAAAGATCTCATGAAGTTGGAAGATCTGACCGAACTTTTTTTAAACTGGTAGTCACATGGTCTCCTTTTGTTGCCCTGCACACAGGAGAACTAAGCTGGAAAGCAGGTCAGTGAGGGAATGGGGGTTGCTCTGGGATGGAATGGAAGAGAGGGTTTTGCATTGTGATGGCTCTGGAATGGGATGAAAGTGAGGATTATCATTGCTCCCAGTGGAAGTGAGGACTCCCAGCTGATTAGCGTGGCTGCCAGTCATACCCCTGCAGCCTCCTCACCTTGAATGACAACCCCAGGAGGGGGTGAGGAGTGGCCAGCAGTGGTGGGATGAACTGGTTAACCGAACTAGGCAAAAAATTAACCAGTTCAACTGAAGCAGTGCGATCTGGCTGAATCCCACGACTGTTCAGAACTTTACAAAAGAGATTTTTAATACTTTAATCAAATCACTTCTTCAAATTTAGGTTTTAAAAGGAGGAACAAGGTGACATGAAAAATAGTATCAAAGTTTCTGCTTTCTTCTGTCTGCTTTTTCTTGTATACGGATTTGAGTCTGATAAGTCTCCAGAACAGCTGCTAAATATAAGGTGTTTCATAAAAATAATGTACTCTTAACTCTTAGCCACATTTAGTATATTTTTAAGTAATTTGTAATGCACATGTGAGTATGTGTTTCTTTCATATGAATGTATGCTGTGTTTTTAATTATATTTTTGGCTTTTTTTTCTGAAAATGTCTATTTTTTTTTTCATTTCAGCAAGGAAAGCCCTATGTTTTTGATAGAGTATTGCCTCCCAATACATCCCAGGAACAAGTTTATAATGCCTGTGCCAAACAAATTGTTAAAGGTAAGAGGTTTTTTTTTTAAACAACTGCTTTTGTGCTAGAGAAGTTGTTGCTAAGCAGAAGTAGGGAATGTGTAGACATTTCATGTAAAAGGGATGGGCAGATTGTGTAAATGGCCTGCTGGCTTTTAGGGGTGGGTGGGTGGGTTAATTCCAGGGATGAGATCCGACCGGTATAACTACCGGTTCTGTTGCTCTGCGTCATGCGCGCTTTGTGCATGCACGTGTGAGTCGCACGAGTGCAATTTTGACCCGCTGAGCTGCCCAGACAGCTGAGCGGCGCTGCATGCAAGTGTGCAGCATTTGGAAAAGCCCTTTTTTCCTGCTTTTTCAACTGCAGTTGTGTCACACAAAGCAGCTGCGGTTGAAAAAACAGGAAATAAAGGTGAGGAAACAGCCTGGGCAGGCGGGGGGACCAAAAACAGCAACAGACATAGAATTAGTTCTATGTATGTTCTCTGTCTGCTGCTCTTCAGAACTACCGGTTCTACAGAGGTGGACAGAACCGGTAGAATCCCACCCCTGGTTAATTCTCCTGATGTGTGAGTGTATAAATAAAATATAGATTCATCTGGAAGTTCATGGATGTTTACAAGGGTTGATGAACCTCCTCTTTCTATGTGGTAGAAGACATGCATATAATTAGAATGACACTCTTTGATGTCATGTCCAGTCCCTGAGCACATCCAGGGAAAATCCGGGAGCTGGCAATGTGATTATTTGCACAGAATAAACAGATGAGCATGTTGGTTTTCGTCAGGATTTCATCTGTAGCACTGATATGTTCTCTTTAAAAAAATCTAAGTCAACAAACTATCAACAAACTATCATTTGTTTTTTTTGCTATTATCTACTCTGGGGTAAAATCTCAAGGGCCATGTTCTAGAGGAGGCTGATTAATTCACATAAACCAGGATTATCTGGTGTTGATCCTCCTGTGAGATTATAGTAGTGCTTATGACCATGGAGCCTCATAGCTAAATATCTTAAATGTATTATTACAATCTTAATGTTACAGGGAATCCACGAGCCTTCTGTTAATTACAAATATTACCTTTTTTGTAATATTTTTTAATTTATATAGTATAATAAGAATATGTTGTATGATAGTGAACAGAAAGTAACAGAAGCAGTATACTGTGCATGAACTTGCAGATTAACCAATATTGAGACAATTGGTTAGAGCTCTTCATTTAAAGTGATTCACTGTAACTTCTCCATTATGCGGTTGACATGATTATAGATTATCCCTTAGCTACTTATACTGCAGATGTGAAACATTTTTCATAATTCCAAAAGAAGAGGATATGTGTAGTTCAGAGCTGAACTATGGAATCCTTGGTGCTCTTTGAATTTGGTTGTTTGTAGACTTTTCATTACTCACCTATATAACATCATCAGTCTGAGTGAGTTTGGGGTTGCTCGCTGTCTACATACAGCAGCTTATTCTCCCTTTGTGAATTGGAATTCAATTCAGTGAGGGTAATATAAAGTTAGGAAACAAAGAATTATGAATGTAAAGCCTATAATTTAGACCACCCTTTATTAGATAGCCATCCATGCTATTGATATGAATGGTTTATTAAATTGAATGATTAAAAATACACATTTGATATTAATTGACATTTCATCAAGTAATTAGCACCACATTAGTGAGCTCTATCAAGGCAGTTCACTGAGCAGAAAATATTCATTCTCCCTCAAGGTACAAAGTACGGTTCTTTACAGGATAATTTCTTTCACGACATGATTTGAAATAAGCATTATTATTTGTGTAATGACTTTGATTCTGATATTTGTCAAAGAGTGACTTTTTAAAGTTTTGGTAAGATGAGACATTAATAATTATTAATCATTATTAAATGCTGCGAGCATTTAGTATCATTGCAAGGTTTGGTTTATTCACACAGAAGATTTATATCTGCAATTTTTCAGAACTTCTTGAAAACATGAGACAATTAGGTTAATAGCTTTTCCTTTTCTCCTCATGAATAATTTAAATTTTTCTCATATTCTCAGGGAATCTCGACTTGGGTCCATTCTTATAATTGGTGTGAACCTGGTAACGCTTAAAAGTTATACTCATTATAGAGGATGTCATTTTGTTCAGTAATGGTACTGTTTATTTAAAGCTATACCAGTACAGGTAGTCCTCGATTTACGAGCATGATTGAGGCAAAAATTTATCTTGCTAAGTGAGAAAGTTGTTAGGGTTTTGCCCCATGTTACGACCATTCTTGCCACAGTTGTTAAGTGAATCATTTAATCGCAATCATCGTAAATATGAGCCAGTTGCCAAGCATCCAAATTCTGATTGCAAGACCACAGAGATGCAATGATTATAAGTGTGAAAAATGGTCATAAGTCACTTTTTTCAGTGCCGTTGCAATCTTGAACATTCACTAAATAAACAAATGTAAGTCAAAGGATACTTGTAGTACAATCTTATTGACATGCAGTCTTCATTCAGAAAAGTACATTTGTTGGAGGAAAGATCTGGGTGACAGAGCACTAAAAACCTTAGAATTGTGTGGAAGCTTAACACCTCTGCCTTCTATTTTTACTAGTGAGACTTCAAAGATTCATCTTGTACAAATGTCCTCACCTTCTATTTTCTTCTCTTTCTCAGGCTGTTTAGAGCAGGTGTTTCCGACCTTGGCAACTTTAAGTCTGGGGGACTTCAACTTCCAGAATTCCCCAGCCAGTTTTCGTGGGGAATTCTGGCTGGGGAATTCTGGGAGTTGAAGTCCTCCAGGGTTAAAGTTGCCAAGGTTGGAGACCCCTGGTTTAGAGAATAGTCCATTTTCAATGCAGGAAAATGGCTGTCCTATCTGCTGAATCCTAGTTATGGAAAAGAATTAACATGCTTGAAATTCATAGAAATAAGAAGTCGCCAATATACATAGGCTAATGGCATTTTCTCTTTTTGTTATAGCTCTTTACAGATCATGTAAATATGTTCAATTCTCACTTTCACATATAAACATGGATCTGAAGTAAATCTGGAAATTGAACTTGCTGCAATCTTGATTTTTTTTTAAAAAAAAAGACCTTTAAACAAATTTACAGGAGTAATTGTCCACTACATTCTTCTCAATATCAGTGTCTAAAATATTAACAGCCCAAATAATTTATTTGCATAGCTAACTCTGTTGTATTGTGAGAGAAATTAGGCTTAAAAGTCAACATTTATTTTATTTTGTCATCGATATGTAGGAGAAAGACTCACTGAGTTATAATTTTCATAGCTTGAACTATTTTTTCCTGTTCTTTAAATGGGTGTAATATAAAATAACTTATGAAGACAGGTGTTCTTCCAGGAAGACATAATCATCTTTTTTCCAACAATCCCATGTTGAGTTCTTAATAGTTTGAAATCCAATATGTCAATATTCTATTCAATAGAATATTCAATATTCTATTTAAAATATATCTTATGTAAACTTTTCCTCAATGTAGCTGTTAAAATCTTAGCATCAATAATTAAAAGAGATACTGATCGATAGCAGATAAACTCATAAGATCATTACTAGGCTTCAACATTATAATGTAAGCTTTGTAGTATGAAGGTGGCATTTTCCTAAGAAACCTGAAATATCTTTGAAAGTATGGGAAATAGTTCACCATGGTTCACCACTTTTTAATATCATGGTTATTTCATCTGATACACAGATTTCATCATATCAGTAGTATGACATATTTTTCTGAAATGTTGGGAGTGCAGCCAACTCTGCTGACTGAACATCAAAAATGTCTAGACTTACTTTGATAAAAAAAGGTTTGCTCACTAGCTATATCTCCCCATGTAAGAATATAACTTAGTAAAAAACTTAAAAACAAAAAAATATATAATTAATTGCTTCAAAGGAGGCTGTTGCAACTCTATATTAATCAGTTAGTCAATGGAATCAACAAGATTATATTTAGAAGTACAATAAAATAATATAATAATATATTTAGGATGATTTCTTAGCAGTTTTTTCGTACTTGGTGATTTTTCAATCCACAATCATCATCCTTTTTTAATGACCCCATAATCCCTTGTGGGGTGAAGTCTGGGAAACTGAATGGAGCTGAGTGTTTACTGGCTGGATGCCCTTCCTGTCACCAATGCAGAGTTTTTTTCAGCAGATATATTCTCATTGTGCCCAGAGGGAGAAATATCTGCCTCTACCTAGGATCGAACTTACAGCCTCCTGATTGTGAGGCAAGAGCTCCACCTCTAGGCCACTGCACCATTCATGTTTCTATCTGCAATGTCTATCCATTTTTCCAAATACATTTTTAATATTTCACTCAGGTTAAAAGATATGAATTTTGAATTCATAGCTTTAAATATTTCACAAAATTATGCAGCTGTTATTTTTAGTTATTCAATTTATTTGCTGCCCATCTCACGATTTTAGGTAACTCTGAGCCCTATTAATTCAGGGCTGTTGTTTTTTTGGGAGTGGGAGATTTCAATCTGTTGCTTCTTTGAGTTTCCAAATTGCTTAAACTAAATCTGCACAACAACATACTCTGGTTTGTAAAAGTTGGCTTGGTCCTGAATAGGAGATAGTAATGGCTATTGAAAAAAAAAAAAAGAGCAATTGATTAGAAAACTTTTGGCAGGTGACCAGTTTCTTTTCAATATTACTATCTATATTTCTATTATTCTGAATACCTAATCTTTTGGGGTTTAAGGGCTGTATATGGCTGAAAAGAATGGAAGAGCTGTAATACATTGGGATAGGATTAGGAACAATAGATGAAACCAGAACACAGACTAAACTAATTAATTAAATTAAAATGCTATTTTATTTAAATGAATGGGATTAATTTTCAAATATTTGGTAATTTTATTTCTTTGTTACATTCAACATTTCAGTTGTAATGAGTTTTCAACATCATACTCTAGAATGTGAAAAGTTGTTAGTTCAACATCTTTACACAAACTGTTGCTATTCTGTTTGTGAGAAAATCCATGGTCCTAGGATGAGTAGAAAATATTCTTGCTGATCCAAAGTTTGCACAGCTCAGCCTAGGTAATAAATACTATAGATTCTATTTCATCCTGTTCCCTCTTGCACATTATCCTTTTTGTTTTCTTATCATGTAATAATTCTTAGAACAATTACACTTACACAGAGTAAGGATATGCATGTGTGCATATTATCCCTATGAATGAGTGAAGAAACCCTGGTGAAAATTTTGAAATAATCCTAAAAATATGTCTCTTCGATACTTTTTAGCTTGGGAGAGTCAGCACCATTTCTTTGGACAGCTCCATGAAGAGAAAAAAAATCCTGCCTTTAAGAGCTTTATATCATTATTTAGTGCTATATTTATCCCCAAACTATCACTGATTTACTAAAACACACCTGTTTGTCAATTTATGTGGAAATTGGAATAATGAACATATTTCTTTTCAGTAAATACATCAACAGCTTGTGAAATCAAACTATCTAGCAGGTTAGCAAAACTGTTTAATATGCCTACAGCACATTTTTGTTTATTTATATTTTGATTTTAAAATCTAAGGTGTTTGGATCTAATGAACATGATACTGGATTGCATTTCTCAGAAATTTAAATGCACCACAGTTTATCTTGCTATTAGACTTATTGCTCATTCAAAAATATATGAGAATAATTTGGGATGTTATTCTATTATTTATAATCAAACATGTGCAACAGAAAGTTAAATGTAAAACTCAGCATAAACTTATGAATTTTAGATCAGTATTTAAAATGGGCAGGCTTATTTAAAGCACAAATACCTAGAATGTAGTTGCCCTTCAGTGCTATTTTAATTTGTTTGGAAAGTTATGTCAGTTCTTGTTCCCTGTGCATTGCCGAGAACAGTGTGAAATTGCTTTCCTCTCCAGTTACTTGGCTGATAAAATCCCTTCCCACAAGCCTGCATGGTTTTTAAAAATTAAATTGACTTGCACAAAATAGTGTGTGGCCAAAATAGTGATATTTGTGTTATTCTTAATTGTAGATGATAACTTACAACAAAATGTAACAGGGCATTCAGATTATGATATTTTATCTGAATTATGTAACTGTTTTTTTAATCCTCTATCTATTTACGGGGTCCCCAAACTTGGCATCTTTAAGACTTGTGGACTTCAACTCCCAGAATTCTCCAGCCAGCATAGCTAAAATTGCCTTAAAGTTGCCAAGTTTGGAGACTTCTGATCTATAATGTTATTGAACTATGAAGACCACCATGAAGTAGTGTGTCATTGCTTTCTTACATAGGGAACTTTTTTCACTTTTCCAATCTTAACTTGCAGCCCTGATAGTTTCTCACCCAAGTTCTAACTGGGGCCATTGCTTAACCTTCTTTATTTAGATTAGAAGTTGCTTCCTCTGTGCTTTTAAATATACACATTGAAATTCTCAACTTGCTATGTTTAAGCTTGGGAACAATTTACAGTAGGTCCATCTCTTGGGCTTACATTCCTGCTTGTTTCCAATAAACGAAGAAATTAAAATACGTACAGGAAGAGAAAATAGAAAAGTTCTGTAAGCAAAGGTAAAATCTGGACATTATTGAAAGGATCGTTATTTAGAAAAGCATAAAGGATGTTACTGACTATATTAGATCTGGATGCTGAGAAATATTTATTTGTGTTTACCTTCCTTGACAACAGGATACACTTTCCATTAGATGTCTGTAACAGTTTTCTTAATTCTTTCCTCTTCTCTTATTAAATAATAACTAATACATATAATGACTGTTTTTCTTTAGTGATTTGTAGTACTTCATAACAATAAGACATTTTATTGTGTTTTTTATTTATACAGATGTTCTTGAAGGCTACAATGGAACTATTTTTGCATATGGTCAAACATCTTCAGGAAAAACACATACTATGGAGGTAAAATTTCATGGCTTTTCATTGCCATTGTGCTATTCCCAGGGAAAAGATGCAGTTATTTAAAAAGATGCAGTAGATACACTGGTTTGGTTTTCTATGAACTATGTAAAAATGGAATATCCTAGATATCAAATCTTTTCCAAATTGAGACTTGGGTAGTGATAAGAATTTTCCAGTTTTCCAAAGTTGCCGGGCTGCATACCTGTCTCCTAACAATCTGGATAGCTGCAGGAGGCCATGATAATGTTACCAGAAAGATGAGGAGAATTTGGAGTGCCTCTTAAACAAACATACTTTTGGGTGGTATAAAGGGGAAAAGTAAAGGTGGGAGGTCATGGGAGCCCAAAAAAATTCCAGACCTACCTTTATCCGCACCAGAACAACTGAAATTAGGCATCTGTCTTTCAGTTTCAAAATAATTGGATTGTAATGGTGTGATTGTGGGTTGTGGTTTTTGTGTGTGTGTGTGTGTGTGTGTGTGGATTTCCAGGAAATGTTACCTCTGCTTCTGGGCTGCCCAGAAGGGCCATTTTGCCACCAAATTGCACTCTCTTAGGATGTAAGTAAGTTTCCTGTGCTCCTGGGGCTGCAATTTACCTGCCCGTTTTTAAACTATGTTTTGGTGATTTGTTTATATTTTATATCATTATAAAGAAAGTAACATTCCCTCTAATTATCTGAATAAATAAACCTCTGCCTGCCATAAAAGGGAAACCAATCCTTTGGGGTTGCTTTTTATAAAGCAGTTTATTTCTTCAATAGAATATCTACATTTCACATTTAACACCTTTCCTTGTTACTGTTCAGAGAACAGATTTGAAAGTAGGAGTCAGACAAAGGGATTGTCTTCAAGTTCTCCATAGGGAAATGACACATAGATCTGCCAAATTCTCCTTGGCAGTTACAATCTCAGATTACAATAAGAAAAAAAAGGAGAAAGGTCTCAGTAGCCTCTTTTTATATGTGTCTCATTACAAGGATTTAAACCTATCATATGGTAGATGCTTTTAAATCCTCTTTTTAATTCAATCCTTCTTATGTAATGTAAAGCATCCTTTTCGGGAGGGGGAGAAAGTCTCTGTAAGGGGGGAATAATTAATTTTTCAAGTTAAAACCTTTCTTATGAACGACTTCATATTTCAAATGTTAATCCTTCAAGAGTTTCGAGCAATAAATAGCATATGGGGATTTTGTTTGCCACGTCCTCCAAAAAGACTATTAATACCGGTAACATAAAAGTAAATCTGACAATCTGCATTTTTCCTGTCTCTGAAGGTTGAAGTATTATAAAATGACCTTCATTTTAAATTATGCACTCAGATTCTAAACTGGATCCTTTTTAGAAATTCTCAAATGGAATTAGTCAACAATGAGTCCTTTAGTCTTAACAAGCTTGGAAAAAAGTAGCTAAATCATTTCTCCCTAACAAAGTATTGCAGTGTAATATCTCATTGGAGGAATGCTATTATTGGAATATCCTTTTATTAAAAATTTTTGCTTCCCACATGTTACTTGCTGAGGGAGTTCTGTTAATTTAGAGGACAATGACAGAGTCAGACAGCTATTCCCTATTTCTTTTTCTTAATTGTTTAGCTTCAAATTCCTTGACCGTCAGTGCAAAAAAGAGCTGCAGAGGGGAACTGTGAAAGGGATTGATGTGCTAGATTTTTTTATTAAATGGTATAAGGAATATCATACTGCTTGGATATTGCCATGCTTCTCCATGTAAAGCAATGAATTGGATCAAAGAAGTCACAAAAGCAGTTCAAATAATAACGAGATGTATTTTTGGTGGCAGCAACCATTCTAGAGTTAATCTAGAGAATAAGAAAACTGTAGTCCACCTAATTCCATTTTTAATTTTATGTTCCCAAATACATTTATAAATATCAATACTGCTTGACTGGCTTGCTTGATTTTCAGTTTAGAGGTTAACATGTTCTGGATGGTATAATTTCTGCCCTTTGATTATTTAAACTAAGGGGTATTTTTCATCTTTACCAGCTCTGCATATTTTCCAGTATTCCAAATATAGCTATAGCATGGAGTCCTACAGATACCTATTTGGTAGCTTCTTTGGTATTTGAATAATTTTAAATACTTTGGAATTCATATGCCATCTAAAACCTTGTTTATAGAATAACCATTTTAGAAATGTTTTCTAATAAAGATATAAATAGATGGTTAAAAATTGAAATATATGCATGTTATAAGTGAGTAGAATGGAAATGTTACTGATTTAGTCACCTGACCATATCAGAATTATAAAACAGATAAAAATGTACAAGAAAATACAAAGAAAGCAAAAGGACATATTCATAAATTGTCACCCCTTCAATTAGCCCAAGCTGATTTAATGCTCTGTCCTTTTTGAACTAACCTTTGATTTACAGTAAGTCTTACTAGTGACATGAGGTTTGAACCTTATAAAAAGTAAGACAGTGTTATAAATGCTGTAAACATGAATAACTGTTAACAATATCAATGTTTTAGAACAAGTCAGTGTCAATGAAGTTTTTACATTGTTTAAGCCATGACAAAAGGAATCTGGATTCTCTGAAACTACAGAAAGAATTTCCAATTAAAACGTATTTTGATTTACAATTTGATCCAGATACATTAGTAGCATCTAAAACTCCTAGATTATAGTCAGTGTTAAATTGTGTTCTGAATAATTCTAAATCTACAACTTTTTAAATATCCAATTATACATTATATTGTCAGGGTAGATATCAATTATTTGCAATAACTTTTGAATAAAAAAAGGGTTTTCCCATATTAGCAAATCAATGGTTAAGTTCTTAAAGAAGATTAAATATGTATCTTAAACACTCAAAATGTGACTAATAACATTTTTTCATGTTTTTGCACAATCTTAGATAATATTTTAATAGAGTTATCAACTTCATTATTCTGGAACCATAAAGTAAGAAACGAGGCATTTAGACATATGATATGAAATTGCCCCGCTAATCTTCCATTTTTATTTTAACACATGCAAGTGAATAATTAGGTTTACAAAAGGTAATTCAGTTTGAATGTAATTTTGAATCTTAGGCAAAAATTTTGGAAATTTCTGTGCACATTAAAAACAATAGGTCCTATTGTTCACAGGTTATACTAAAAAAGCTTACTTTTTTACAGTGGAAAACTTGTGCTGCCTTAGAATTTCATGAAATTGCAGGTTATCCAGATAACCCAGATATTTCATTTCTAATCTTGATTTTTTTTCCAACTGCCCTGACCTTCCTGTTAGAAAATAGTTCAATCAATTTTATGTTTCATATTCTTAATTCTGAAACCGAATAAATGTATATTGAATTCCTCACATTGGACTATAATGTGAGCAATTGAGAGAGAAATTTTTGAAAATTGGTTTGCATCAGTCTGCTTCTTTTGAAATCTGACATTAATCCTCTCCGTCTTAGCACTTTATACTCTGAAATGATTATATCCCTCAATTTGTCTCCATTCAATTTCTCTTATATTCTTTATTACTAAGCACACTTGTACAAAGTATTTGGGTCTCTGTGCTACCCAAATATGTGTGAATATCATTGTGTAGACCTGCATAATAATAATCAATGGATTTTGATATCTTTCCCATTTTAAATTCCATGTGCCTCATGAAAAATATTAAGTTCTGATGTTTGCAGCATTTTTCATTTTGTGGGAAGGATTTGTATGATGTCCTTTGTTCTTGAAATAATTCTCTTTATATACCTGTATCCCTGGATGATATGTTCAGATTAAGAGCCCAGTATTTCAGCCAGAATGACCATGATCTTAAAATCATGAGGTGTAAGAAGAAATACCCACATTTTCAATCTCTTACTTGCATATTACATGCTTTTGTTATGCTTGTATTATTGATGCCAAACATAGTTTCATTATTATTGTAGCCCTGGCTAATTTCTACTTCTGGGGAAAAGTGAACAAAGGCAGGAAAAATATATTTTATCTTTTTTCCTTTAAAGATCTGAGTAAAGCAAAGGAAGCTGATTGTGCAGGATTTATTGCTAGTGAGGCAGACGCTGCTGGCATTAGGCCTGACCAAACAATCAGCAGATTTATTATACTTCTATATTCCCTTCTTCCATTTCTCATTAATTTCTTACTAGTTGGTAATTCAGTTTTAGTATTTAAAATGAAAGTCTCCCTTTTATTTGTTTTTAATAGCATGGTTGACATTATTACCCTACGCTAAAAAGAATGATTTGGTTTCGGCTTTGCTAGAGTTGGAGGTGAATTGTAGATTGATATCGGGCTCCTTTGTAGAAACTCTGTGGTATTGTTTAATACCAGTATATTAACATTAATATAAATTAGCCATCTTATTTATGGTTTTCCTTGACTAAGTAGCAGATGAGTGCAGATAGTCCTCAACTTAATGGCCACAATGAGTCCAAACATTCTCCTCCATGCTGCAGCAAGAGCCCAGGATGGATAGACTCCTTATGACGTCATTAAGCTGAGTCTGTACTTGTATATAAAAAGCTAGTCCCCGGGAGAATCCCCAACTTTGACTCAGCTTCTTTAAGTCACAAGCTGTGTCTCTGAAAGAGTTAGCGTTTTATTTAGCGATTTGCAACAGAAGCTACCCTTTGCTGGGCTGCAACTTCAGGAGAGCAGGGCTCCGTTGAGAGCTGCAATGTTGGAATAAACTTTTTCCCAAGCGCTGCTAGGCAAGCAGGGAAGCGTCTGAGACCTTCCCCATAGGTGCAATTTGTCTGATCGTAAAACTGATTGGCAAACTGATAACAGAGCCAGCCATGGCTCTGATCCTCCCATGGACTGATAACAGAGCCAGCCATCCTCCCATGATCCCATGGGAGGCGATCACTTCCTTCTCTGGATGATCTGATCGCTCGGGGCTTGCAATAGCCTAAGGAGCAAAATTCACTTCTGAGAGCCATCGATGAACAGTGGCCATCATTGAGTGCAGTTTCTTCAGACACGAGGTGAGCGGCCATTTTAAGTAGCCTGGCAGCCATTTTCAGGGCTCCAAAGACCCAATTCCACCCTCTGCCGTCCTTAAGCACTTTTGAGAGCCGTTCTCTCAACGCTTGAGTCTTGCTTATTTTAAAATGGATCAGGACAGTGCTCATGCAGAGCTTTCCCCCTCAGTGGAACAGGCCCTCCAACTCACTAAAAGGAAAAGATGCAGACAATGTACTGCTCAGAGGGAAATGGCTGCAAAAATCAGAGTGAAGGCTCTAGCCCCTAAGAAGACAACTCGGGCTGAATTGAAGGCTGAGAAATGCAGACATGCGGCTCTAGAGAGACAATTTAACAAATGAGAGGGAAACTGCAACAGGTTTCCCAGCCAGCTGAACATCAGGGTTTCCAGAGAAGCCCCCCCAGGGGAGCAAGTTCATGAATCCTTTTTAACCCCCCCCCCC
>BHFT01015903.1:0-122944 GCA_004320025.1 Laticauda laticaudata | reverse complement strand
GACGTTTTGAGCTGCACAAAACTTGATGGAGCGGAAATTACAAATATTCTGCAGCCGCACTGCGTGTTACATTCCACCGGCATAGTACGAGCAACAACTGTTCTAGGTCCGTTATCGATCCATTAAACAATCGCTGTACTCTTCCTGCGATCCTCTGGCATCCCCTAAACTCAATCCACTGCAGCTAGATAAACGATCAAAGAGGGAGGACACCGAAGCGATAAACGGAAACGTCTAACCAGTCGTAGTAACCGAAATAGAAAGGATTTAAGCGGGATGCATTCATATATAAGGATTAAAGACAAACATCTTGTATGGGATGTAACTCAACTATTATAAGGATGTTTTGAGTATCATCTAGAGCTGTAGAAGGCACTACGTAGAGACAACGATATTTCTATAAAAAGGGAGGAAATTCATATCGGATTCAGGTATTGAGTTCAGCAGCCGGTGGTGTACGCACCTCTTCACCTTGTTTGCTCTTCAAATCATAATTGTTCTCCACATGGATGATGTCACAGTCCGTTATGGTTAACGATGCGATCATTCATGACCAGAACCAAAGTCCTGTCAGAGCTGCTTCCCTTTTTACACAAGGAGAAGAAGGAGCATCCGAGCTTGTGTGAGTGAGGTGGATTTGAGAAAATTGGAGTTTGTATTCTGTGTTGCATCAGGTGGACGTGAGACAATTGTAAATCCTCGTATGCACGCGATCTCCGAATCACTGCTCGCTGAGTGATTGCCACCAAGACCAATTGAATTGATAAGGCATCTTGGACCCAGGTTGCCCAAGACTCGCACACCATCTGCCAACTGCGACCTGGACTAACGGTCGGCAACTGACTACTGCACACACCTGGCCTCTAGAACCACATACAGCGCAAAACATCGCAGTATGCGTGGTAGCCGTTGGGCACACACAGATACACAACCACAGTGGTCAGAGACAGTGAGTTGCCAGGCATCACGCAGGATACGTTTGAGGAGCTATTTCAAAGTTGCACCATCATCTCGACAACGGCTGGAAAGGGAAATTGCAGGAAGGTATAAACAAGTACTGGTTATTAGATTATCATAATAGGGCTGGCAGTTTCCCCCACAACAAATCGACTCACCTAGAAACCAATTGGCGGCGTAAAGACAGACTGTTAGGCTCATGCAAAAAGACGATCTCAGCCAAATCAGCACTGAGGGAAGTCAAAGACATCCACTTAATTTCACTACAAGGGCTTCTTCAGATATCATTCTTCTGTTGCCGTGTTTATGATGTGAATTACAAGTTCAGCGTACATCGATGCGTTCAGGCAAATGGGAAGTCAGCTGGTATAGACTGGCCAGAGTATGCAATTTCCCCCAGAAGCTGACCTCAAAGGAGGGCTGGAATGCAACCTCATCCATGGGTTTTCCAGATTCAGACCTCTCCCACAGAATGACACACAGAATGTGCCTACTTTCAATTCCTTGGTATGATGGTCCATCTTCTCCCTTCAACCTAACCTCGATGAACGCCGTTACAGTATCACAGATAATCACCCGCGTGAATGAATGGGGTCCGTCAAACACACATAACGGCTAGTGCATGGCACTGGTACTCGTGTGTATGGGGAGTAATGCCACCTTACCTTTGATCATCCTGGCAACAAAAAAGGTCGTCCAGATATCAACTTCCTCCCATGCAACAAGGCCAGCAGTCACATCGAATGAATTACGTCCAACCTTCTGCGGCGAAAACTCTTCGTTGTCAAAATGCACCTGTCACTATTTGCGCACGGACTTACCCGATGTCATTCCACCGAGGAAGCAGATAGCTATGTTTCATGTATTTGACAAGAGCATCCCAATGGTAAGATTTTTGTCCTACTTATGTGCCAGTGATGCGTTCCTACACAGCTAGCCACATGTCAATCCTATTAAAATTCGATCAAGTTCGACCAAATGAATCCCGACTAAACTTCTATCCATAAGATGAATGTTCAATTACGACATACTACGACCCTCATTAACCCACCGTGTAATGGATTCGTTTGATGGGGGATTTCAGTTCACCCCTTCTGACATAGATCAGTGGCCTATTATGCCGCCTTGATTAAGAAATATAAAAGACCATTATGTCTTGACAAATGTTCTCTATGAAAATGAATATGAAATACATTTTATATTTTGCATGGGACACCATGAAAAGACACAGACAGTCAGCACTTAATGTCATCCAAAAGAACGAGTCGCAAGAAAACATGAATGAACACATAGGATATATGCCATGTGAGATGTTCCAAAAAGTGCCTTCAGAATTACCCACCAACAAATGCCGTATACCCAGTTCCTTTGACCATGCGGTTGAACATACCTAAAGTTCTAGAGTATTGAGTTCATTATTGAGAAGAAAGTTCTGATGTTAGAAGAAAAAAGGAAAATTTATTTAGAAGGAAGACAGTGTCCCTTCTTAAGAAAGACTGAAAGCCATGTGTATCTACTTCTCCAAGAGCAAATCTCGACGAATGGTTCGACTAATTAAGATCCCACAAACCCCCAACACATAAAGGTTTAAGACTTATTACAGTAGGAGACCAGGGAACATGATGGTGTACTTAAAGTACCATCCTGATCGGGTTCTTGCGATGACCCAATAGCAAGGTTTTTAGACTTCCCATCCCATTCTTATGATCTTGCTTTCTGTTGCTCCAAGTCCAGATAGGTTGCAAATAATGGACAACCCCAAAGGCACCGAAACCTGACCCTTCTGTTAGGCTCCAGAATATATCACTTATTCTGAGGGCTAAGCAACAAACTGCTGAGTCCAGCTCTGGACAACCCCCCATCTATCCTACTCCCATCCTACTCTGGTCTTTTCGTAATCTCAATAGCCTCTGACGCCAATCGATGCCCTAAATCTAGCACCAAGCTTTCAACCAACTTCCAAAAGCCTACGAAGCCGCAGAACAAGAGAAAAGACTTTTCATGTTGTTATGTCTCAGTTGACCGACGTCGTATGATTTATAAGATAAACTATATTAATCCATCTTAACGTGTTCCGAGCGGCGACAGGTCAATGCACATCTGTTTTTCGACAAAGTCAGCGTAGCAATAGCAGTTACCTGTTAGACGCAGCAATCATCATCATGTAGAGAAAAGACAGAGGAGTGTTACAGTGGCCCAAGCAAGAACAGCGTAATATAGTCAAAGGCTGCTCCTTAAACTCAATCTGTATCGTACTATATGGCAGGAACGGTAATCTCAAATACGAACTCAATGAACGAAAATTTTGGCTATTGCTGGGACCAGATAGCGAACTGCACTTCTTTTTCACATAGCCAATCGCGCGCCGTGAGTGATATAATGCGTTCATCCCCTTGAGAATCCTGCAACAAAGGCTGGCGAAACCCTGCAGATAAATCTATCAAGTTTATAAGAAATGAATATCGTCCGAACGTCTCTTATTCTTTTTCTTACTCGTTCTCCCTTACTCTTCTGCGGTTTCCTTTCTCCTCCCTTATTGTTCTTTGTTCTTCTTTTTTCCTTCTTATCTCTTCCTTATCATTTCTTCCTTCTTATTGCTATTCTTTCCATTCTCCACATTTAAACCTCGAGTCTCCATTTCTTTTCTTTATTATTTTTATCCCTTTATCTGTTATCATTCTCGTGGTGTTCCTCTCCTCTTTCATTGTCTCTTTTAGTACTTCTATTGCTGCATTCTATATCCTCTCTTCACTCATATATTATATAAACAAAAATTAGTGTTTTCGGCATAGCTCTATGTAGAAGTCTAGTCGGGCGATTAGCTCAACATACTCTTTTTACATCTAGTGGTGTAACACAACATCACATTATTATGCCCTACTGCTTGCATGGATGTGGAGGGTGTAACGAATCTATCTATCCTGCAAAATGTACTCATTATATTTCCCTTTGCTAACAAATGCTATGCAAAGGCCTCTTAACCATTTAGCTTTTCAAAAGTCTTCTCCAACCTTCCACTAAGAGTAAAAAAATGACCACAAGCCGTCTTAAAGCAATACAACATATTAATTTCTTTGAACTTACGGTAACTTTTTATGACTTTATTCAACATAAAGTAAAAAATGAAACCAAATTAACACTGAATTAGATGTGCATAAGCAACGGCATAACCTTTAATAACTTTTCTTAAGATAAACTGTTGACTTTATTTAAATTAAGCAAAACTGAACCAAAGTAACAGTGTTCTTAGCAAATAACTACGAACAATGTAAGACACTCAGTCTCTGGGACACTATTCTCAAGTTCACTCTGAGTCCATGTCCCGATCGGCTATAGCTCGTAATGCGTGCGCGGCAGGTGGACTGCTGGAAGCGGATGTGCTTGATCGGTCTGAGGCTCTTGGAGTGCTTCGGCCCGGAGTACAACAGAGCATGGTGTGTTCAGCAGCTCTCAGAGAGTTGACCTCCAGTCCCATGAGGTTGAGACGGCCCTTCATCACGCAGCTACTGACGATGTGAGACAAGTGAGCGACAGACAGCACGTATCTTTTTAGATGGGCATTGCGCGTTGTGGACAGCGTGGAAGGACGGGAGTCTGATAGTTGGCGGACTGTCTGGCCTGAGATGCTGGGTGAGGTGTAGACATTGATGCGTGTGCGCAGTGGTGGTGATGTGTGTGTGGAGTGTGGCAGGCCTCTGTCTTGAAGTCCCTGTAGTCTTAGCCCTATCTAGAATGAGGGGCTGTTGCGAATAAGCGTAGGAAAGTGCAATGTGATTGTCACTGGATGGAGGTAGCTGGATCCTGAGGTGAGCAGCTTCAGCTGGAGCCGTTTGAGGGTTGTGCAGAAGTGCTAGTTATATTCTCTCATTTATCACTGCGGTCTGAGCTTACGGCAGGTCCTCTAACAGCGGATGTGGCTCCAGTAGGTGATGAATAGTTATGTGGACCGAGGATCTCTGTCCATTCTGAGAGGATAGGTTCTGTGCTGCGTGATTTCATTGATTGTCATGATCTGCCAACAGGACAACTGTGCGTTTATGCCGCCCCGCACTCATGCATCCTCTGCCTGCATCGTCGTCGTCGCGTCGCGGTGTTCGGGTAGTCAGGCGGGATGGAGCTTGGCCTCTGTGTAGCTGCTTAATCCCTGCTGAGGCATCTCTTCTTCTGCCCTGAGGATCATGGTTTCCATTATGACGAACACCATGGAATGTTTCCTTCACGACATGTATGTGCAGCACAGTTTCCTCTGTAAATGCTGATCTGCGATGTTGTTGCTGCATTACCTTTTATAATCCGTGGAGACTTCTTGCGAAGATGAAATTCAGTGGACGGATGCTTGAGGGATAGAGCGTATGAAACACGTATGCTGTGAGTACACGACGGATGCATAGCATTTTCCAATGGATGGCAAGCTTTTTCTTAATGTTTTACATCCTCTTTGCATCCGTTAGTGCAGTGGGACAGGGGCTTAAGCCATGCCGCGGCTCCTTGCTGTCTCCTTCTTGCTCATGCAGCAAATATTGTTTCAGTTTCCAAACAGCCCTCAACTCTCTCACACACTGAAAGGACACTATCCAAGGGGTCCTCAAACTTGGTATCTCTAACACTTGTGGACTTCAACTCCTGGAATTGAGGAGGCTGACTAGGGAATTCTGGGAGTTGAAGTCCATAAGTCTTAAAGTTGCCAAGTTTGGAGATCCCTACACTAGCAGATAAATGCTGATGGATGCTGGTAGGCAGAATTTTTTCCCTTATTTTCCTCCCCAAAAACTAAGCTCAACCACATAGTTTTGTAGTGAAGCACGAGTATCTAGCTAGTATAATATATAATATATAACTAGTCAATTTACAAGGGCTTTTTGTGAACAACTGGCTGGCACTTTAAGTTAAGAGTCATGAAATGTTTGAAAAAAGCCTGGAAATTATGGATGCAAAGAGCAGATTGGATTTATACCTTTGAAGAAAAAATAAAAATGATAATAGTATTTTATAAGAACAGATGTCCAAATAAATCTTCAGATTTCCAGGAGCCAGGTCCGTGACATTTCAACCCTAAAGTATAGTGATTTAGCTTTTCTAAAGGAAGTTATGCTGGCTGATAGAAATAGGAAGGCATGTTTTTGTCCAGGCAGAAAGCACTGTGTTTAACAAAGTCACCTTTGGAAGTGGAACTAGACTGGTCATAGTACCAAGTAAGTTTTAACTCTTTATTGTTGCCCTTCAGATCTACAGAGGTAGGTCTGGTTAAATAATAATTTCTGGCAAGAAAATATGAAATGTTTATTTCTGCATCTTTCCATTCTTTCCCTCTTTCTTTCTTTCTTTTTCTTCCTTCCTTTCTTATTCTTCTCTTCATTTCTTTCTTTCTTTCTTTCTTTCTTTCTTTCTTTCTTTCTTTCTTTCTTTCTTTCTTTCTGCTTTTTGTTTGTTTTAGTTTTATTTCCTTCCTTCCTTTTATCTTTTTTATTTATTTATTTAATTTATTTGTCAAGCTTGTATTAGATAACAGATATAATTAGAATATGATTATGATTACATGAAATGGGTACAAATAACAGGGGACATTAGGACAGGGACGGTAGGCATGTTGATGTGCTTCTTAGTTCCAGTTAGTTTAAAACTTATTTTAAAGACATTTAAATTCCAATAAAGAAGAAACTAGAGCCGTAATGATAGTATTTGACAGATGTCCAAATAAAACTTCTGAACTGTTGTACATTTTTGGACATTTCATCCCTAAAGTATAGAGATTTAACTTTTCTAAAGGAAGTTATGCCAGCTGATAGAAATAGGAAGGCATGTTTTGTCAAGGCAGAAAGCATTGTGGATAACAACCTCAATAAGATCATCTTTAGAAGAGGAACGAGGCTGGTTGTCATGCCAAGTATATTTAGCCTTTTATTCTACACAGGAAGTAATAATTGCTGCAAAGAAAATATCATTCTTTCTTTTTCTTTCCATTCTTTCTTTCCTTCCCTCCCTCCCTCTTTCTTTCTTTCTTTCTTTCTTTCTTTCTTTCTTTCTTTCTTTGTTTCATAGGTATAGATGTCCAAATGAAGCTGTAATCTCCAAGAACTGAGTCTTGAATATTTTAATCTTAAAGTCTAGAGTCTGTAGAGATTCACAGTCATGATTATCCTGATTATTCCAAAGGTGCCTTTTCAGGAGGCAATTGGTTTTTTGGCCTTGTTTTTTCTTCTGACAGATTTGAAGAAGCTTCTTGGATGAGAAACAAAATGTCTTCAAAAGAAAAAAAACAAGAAAGTCCAGTTGCCTTCTGAAAAAGCACCTTTGGGTTAAAGTCTAGAGATGTAGTTCTTCTAAAGGAAGTTTTACTTGCTGACTGAAGTAGGAAGCCATGTTTTTGCTAAGGCAGAAAGCACTATGTCTAGCAGTGGAAATTATAAGATTTATTTTGGAAGTGGGACTAGTCTGGTCGTCATGCCAAGTAAGTTGTAAGTAAGGCCATTGTGGTTAGCATAAGAGGGACTGTATAGTGCAATATTAATGCAGTATCAGGGATTTTAAATTAAATGTATAGAATGTGAAGGATGTGTGTTTGTGTTTATTTTCATAGTCATAATGTACACTGAGGATCGTATTTAATTTCATTGTACTAAGTGCAATGACAATAAAGTAAAGTAAAAACCTTGGAGGTCTTCTCGTCCAATTTCTTGCTTAGGCAGGAAACCCTGTACCATTCAGACAAATGGTCATCCAATATCTTCTTAAAAACTTCCAGTGCTGGAGCATTTACAACTTCTGGATGCAAGTTGTTCCACTGGTTAATTGTTCTAACTGTCAGGAATTTTTTCCTTAGTTCTAGGCTGCTTCTCTCCTTGATTAGTTTCCACCTTTTGCTTCTTGTCTTGCCTTCAGATGCTTTGGAGAAAAGGTTGATTCCCTGTTCCTTGTGGCAGCCCTTGAGATATTGGAACAGTGCTAGCATGTCCCCCCTCATTTTTCTTTTCATCAAACTAGACATACTCAATTCCAGCAAGTGTGCAGAGAAGAACAACAAAGATGATTAAGGGACTGATTTCCTAATAATCTTTTTCCAATTTCCTAATAATCTTTGTTGCTCTTCTCTGCACTCTTTCTAGAGTCTCAACATCTTTTTTATATCATGGTGTCCAAAATTGGATGCAGTATTCCAAGTGTGGCCTTACCAAGGCATTATAAAGTAGCATTATCACTTCAAATGATCTCGATTCTATCCCTCTGTTTATGAAGCCTAGAATTATGTTGGCTTTTTTGGCACCGGCAGCACACTGCTGGTTCATAATTAAATGATTGCACACTAGGATTCCAAGATCCCTTTCAGAGTTACTACTATTGAGTGAGATACCACATATACTGGACATGTGCATTTTGTTTTTCTTGCCTAAACGTAGAACCTTACATTTTTTCACCACCTTCTCTTCACTAGACTAGCCAAGCCCAGTTCCTGGAACCCTTATTCATATTTGTTAGTTTCCACTCCCCTGATCATCCTAATTGCTCTTCTCTGTTCTTTTTCTAGAGTCGCAACATCTTTTTTATAATGTGGTGACAAAAACTGGGTGCAGTACTCTAGATGTGGTCTTATGAAGACTTTTCTAGAATGGCATGAGTACCTCACTTGATCTTGATTGTATCCCTCTGTTAGTGCAAGTTAGAATTGCATTATCCTTTTTGGCTGCTGCCGCACACTGCTGGCTCATATTTAGCTGGTTGTCCATTAAGATTCCAAGATCCCTCTCACAATTACTGCTATTGAGCCTGGTTTCACCCAGTCTATATGTGTACTTTTGTTTTTTCTTGCCTAAGTGTAGNAGTCTATATGTGTACTTTTGTTTTTTCTTGCCTAAGTGTAGGATTTTACTTTTCTCTACATTGAATTTCATTTTGTTAGATACAGCCCAGTGTTCTAGTCTGACAAGATCCGTTTGTCTCTTAAGCTTATCTTCTAGAGTGTTGGCTATTCCTGTTAGATTGTTATCATCTGCAAATTGGATGAGTTCCCAATCTATCCCCTAATCCAATTCACCGATGAAGATGTTGCAGTGTACTGGGATGATTAGTTTTGTCTCCTTTAAAAAAATTGCTACTTCAATAAATTTAGAGTTTTTCCTGAACAAATTGGATAGCCCAGTAAGAGCCTTGAAATCCTCTAAATTTTGAAACAGAAAATGGCAGAGAGTGGAATCACACCTCCATAAGGGAAACTAGAGTCCTAATAATAGTATTCAATAGGTATAGATGTCCAAATGAAACTTCTGATCTCCATTAACTGAATATTGAATGTTTTTATCCTAAAGTTGAGAAATTTAGCTTTTCTAAAAGAAATTATGATACCTGACAGAGATACAAATGATGTTTTTTTGGTAAGGCAGAAAGCACTGTGTATGATGGTAGCAACTATAAGCTCATCTTCGGAAGTGGGACTAGTCTGGTCATAACACCAAGTAAGTAATTAACTAAATAACAGAATAAAAGAGTTGGAAGGGACCTTTGAGGTCTTCTAGCCATCCTCTATGCAGGCAGGGGATACTATTCCTTTTCAAACAAATGGTTATTCAATTTCTTTCCATAAACTTCCAGTGTTCGAGCACAGATATTCTGGAGGCAAGCTATTTCATGGTTTGATTGTTCTGACTGTCAGTAATTAATTTCTCCTTAATTCTAGGTTGCTTCTCTCAATTAGTTTCTATCCATTGCTTCTTGTCTTTCCCTCATGTACTTTGGAGAATAGCTTGACTCACTTTTCTTTGTGGCAGCCCCTGAGATATTGGAAGACTGCTATCATGTCACCTCTAGTCCTTTTTTTCATTAAACTAGACAAAGAAAATTCCAGCAATGTTCTTTATATACTTTAGCCTCCAGTGTCCTAATTTTTTTTTTTTGCACTTCTTTGCACTCTTTCTTGAGTCGCAGTGTCATTTTTTATATCATGGTGACCAGTTAAAAAATAATTGTTCAGAGTAATAAAGTACCCCTTGAAGCAATAGGTTTTCGTAAGGAACTGTAACACTGTGACTGATAATACTTTTAAGATTACTTGGGGATCTGGCACAAGACTGATCATTAGGCCAAGTAAGTTGATCCACTGATATTATATATTAATGTACTTCAACTGTGTTTGAAGAAATTTACATGTGCTGGTTTGTTGGAAACCTTTTCAAATGTTGCCCATGTTTGAGGTAGCTATGTTTTCTGAATTCACCACTTATTTTCCTAGATGCCAGCAAGCTGCACATTTTAATTAAGTTTAATTAATATAATATATTCAGTGTGTTTATGGGGGGATTTTCTGAATAGATCAGTTGGATGGCCCTATATATAAGAGTCTTGAAATGTCTGAAAAGAATATGAAAATTAATTGATGGAAAGACCAGAGTGGATTCACTCATCCAAAAAAGAAACTAGAGCACGAAGAAAAGGATTTTGTACATACCGATGTCCAAAAGTTGTTTCAGATTCCCAATGGTTACAGTTCTTGACATTTGATTCCTAAAGTCTAGAGCTTGAGTTTTATTAAAGAAAGTTCTAACTGTAGTAGAAATAGGAAGACATGTTTTCCTTAAGACTGAAAGCATTGTGTCCACCACTGGAACCAACAGGTTTTCTTTGGAAGTGGGACCAAGCTGGTTCTCATGCCAAGTAAGTTTTTATTCTTACTTTTTGTTGTGGTGGTCAGTGCAAAAGGCTTCCTTCTTGGCTCATATTATCTGAGTCCAGCTCTCCCATTATCCTGGCCATCTTCTGGTGTAGCCTCTGAGCCACATCCACCGAAAAGAGAAAAACTTTCATGTTATTATGTCAATGATGACTCTAGATTTTTTATTAATCCATTTGTTCACCAGCCTGGTTGCAAAATAGTGTATAGTTTATAAATAGTTTATAAATAGTTTATTTATAGTTTATAAATATTGCAGGAAGAGATGTTGCAAAGTTTTAATCAATGTGTCTATTATGGAGGAGTAAGCAGCAAGTTCATTTTTGTTGCGGGGATGAAATTGCATGTTATACAGAGTGAGTGATATTGTGGTGATAAACATTTTAAAGAATGATTGAAGTTCTTTCTTTTTCTTTCTTCCTTCCTTCCTTTCTTTTTCCTTTCTTTCTTTCTTTCTTTCTTTCTTTCTTTCTTCCCTTCCTTTCATTTCTTTCTTTCTTTCCTTTATCTTTTTCTCTTTTCCTCTCTCTTTCATTTCTCTTTCTTTTTTTCTGCTTTCTTTCCCTCTCCTCTTTCTGACAAGATTATTTTTGGATTAAAGTGGGTCAACATACTTTAATCTATGTTACAAATACTTTTGCCCTGTGGCAGAAGAACTATGAATGCATATTTCCTGCAAATTTTATCAAATGGCACAGTCTTTCCTCTTTTTACAATTATTCTCAATTATTGAGAATTGATAGATCCTTCAAGAGAAGCTGTTCAGTCACACAAGAGAGGGACAATTCAGGCAGGAATTCCAGATACAGGAGAACATTTCTTTAACCCATAGGTGGTATGGCACAATAGTGAGGAAAACTTTGAAATTTGTTGCAATGAAACAACTGTCAACTATTTGACAATCCTTCATCAGCCATTGTTAACATTTTAATCCGAAAATTTAGTGATTTAACTTTTGAAAAGAAAGGTATAAAATGGTAATACAAAAAGGAAGGCAAGTTTTTGTCAAGACAGAAAGCACTCTGTCTAACATTGGCTACAATAAGATTTTCTTGGAAGTGGAACAAGACTGGTCATCATGCCAAGTAATATTTTGTTCTTAATTTCTGCTGTAGTAGTCAATGCAAGATAATGCTTTCTTCACACATATCATCTGGAATGGACTAGCTCCACAATTATCTGACAGGTATCCTGAATTAGAGCCAGGACTACATAAAGTAGAAATACCTTCATGTAGTTAAGGTCAATTCAGGTTCTAGATTTTGAATAAACCCATTAATCCATTTGTTCATCAGGCTTGGAATGGTGTAGAGATAACTGTATGTAGAGATATCGTAAAGGGTATCACACTGTTCATGCATTGATATGTTAAGCAATATAACATAAAAAACTTGACATGGAGATATCGCAAAGGGTTGAATCAATGTGTTACAGTATGGAGGAGGAAGTAGCAAACTCACTTTTGGTGCCGGGACAAAATTGCATGTTATACCAAGTGAGTGCTTTTGTAGTGATAAATATTTTTAAAACTGATTGAATTTCTTTCTTTCTTTCTTTCTTTCTTTCTTTCTTTCTTTCTTTCTTTCTTTCTCTCTCTCTCTCTCTCTCTCTTTCTTTATTTCTTTTTCTTTCTCTTTCTTTCTCTTTCTTTTTCTCTCTCTCTTTTCCTCTCTCTTTTATTTCTCTTTTTTATTTTTTCCTTATTTCTTCCTTTCTTTCTCTTTCTTTTTCTGCTTTCTTTCCTCTTTTTGATAAGATTATTTTTGGACTAAAGTGGGTCAACACCAAAATCTATGTTACAAATACTTTTTGCATTGGGGCAAAAGTACTCTGAATGCCCCTTTTCTATCTAACACGTTTTATCAAATGGCACAAACTTTCCTACAGTAAAAGTCTCTCTTTTTACAGTTATGATCAATTATTGAGGATTAGGTACTTTGAGAGAAGCTGCTATGTCACCTTCAAGAGAGGGACAATTCAGGCAAGGATTCTGGATACAGGAGAACATCTCTTTAGCCCATAGGTGATATGGAACAACAGTGAGGTTAACTTTTAAATTTGTTGCCAGGAAACAACTATCAACAATTTGACAATCCTGCATCAGCTATTCATAAAAATTTAATTATAAAGTTTAGTCATTTAGCCTTTCAAAAGAAAAGTATAAAATGGTGATAGAAATAGCAAGACATGTTTTTGTTAAGACAGAAATCAATGTGTATACCGTGGAACCTATCAGTTCTACTTTGGAAGGGGAACCAGGTTGATTGTCATGCCAGGTAGGTATTAGCTGCTTATTTTGCCCTTCAGGTCTGCACTGGAGCATTTATTCTACTAAAAATTGCTGTAAAGGAAATCTGAAACTTTCTGTTTCCTTCCAATTTTTTATACCTTTGGTTTTTGACTTTCTTTCTTTTTTGTTTTCTTTCCTTCCATTCCTTTATCTTAGTTATAGTCAGTTTTTTTTTAAAAAGAAATAAATTCCGATAAACTTATAGGAACAAATTGGATGGCCAATAAGAATCTGGACACAGTCTTAATTTGGGGATAAAAATGGCAGAGAGTGGCTTCACATTTACAAAGAAGAAACTTGAGCCTTAAAAAATTCATACATACAGATTTCTAAATGATGTTTCTGATTTCATGGAGCTAAGTCCTTAATTTTTAACTTATAAAGTCTAGAAATTTAGCTTTTCTGAAGGAAGTTATGTATATTTATATAAATAGGAAGGCATGTTTTTGTCAGGATAGAAAGCACTGTGTACAGTGGCAGCCTTGGGAAACCCATCTTTGGAAGTGGGACTCGGTTGATCATAATTCCAAGTAATTTATAAACCAAAATAATAGAATAAAAAGTTGGAAGGTTCTTTGGAGGTTTTCTAGCTATCCTCTACAGAGGAAGGAGACTCTATAACCTTTTCAAACAAATGGTTATTCAATCTCTTTCTATAAACTTCCAGTGTTCGAGCACAGGACTTCTCGAGGCAAGCTGTTTCATGGTTTGATTGTTCTGACTGTCAGGAATTAATTTCTCCTTAATTCTAGGTTGCTTCTCTCAATTAGTTTCTATCCATTGCTTCTTGTCTTTCCCTCATGTACTTTGGAGAATAGCTTTACTCCCTCTGCTTTGTGGTAGTCCCTGAGATATTGGAAGACTGCTATCATGTCACCTCTAGTCCTTTTTTTTCATTAAACTAGACATAGAAAATTCCAGCAATGTTCCTTATATACTTTAGCCTGCAGTGTCCTAATAATTTTTTTTTGCTCTTCTCTGCACTCTTTCTTGAGTCTCAATGTCTTTTTTTATATCATGGTGACCAGATCAAACATAATTGTTCAGAGTAATAAAGTACCCCTTGAACCAATAGGTTTTTGTAAGGAACTGTAACACTGTGACTGATAATACTTTTAAGATTACTTGGGGATCTGGCACAAGACTGATCATTAGGCCAAGTAAGTTGATCGACTGATATTATGTATTAATGTACTTCAACTGTGTTTGAATAAATTTACATGTGCTGGATTGTTGGAAACCTTTTCAAATGTTGCCCATGTTTGAGGTAGCTATGTTTTCTGTATTTACCACTTATTTTCCTAGATGCCAGCAAGCTGCACATTTTTAATTAAGTTTAATAATATAATAATATAATATATTCAGTATGTTTATGGGGGATTTTCTGAATAGATCAGTTGGATGCCCTATATATAAGAGTCTTGAAATGTCTGAAAAGAATATGAAAATTAATTGATGGAAAGACCAGAGTGGATTAATTCATCCAAAAGAAGAGGCTAGAACATGAAGAAAAGGATTTTATATGTGCAGATGTCCAAAAGTTGCTTCAGATTCCCAATGGTTACAGTTCTTGACATTTGATTCCTAAAGTCTAGAGATTGAGTTTTATTGAAGAAAGTTCTAACTGTAGAAGAAATAGGAAGACATGTTTTCCTTAAGACTGAAAGCATTGTGTCTAGCACTGGATACCAACAGGTTTTCTTTGGAAGTGGGACCAGGCTGGTTCTCATGCCAAGCAAGTTTTTGTTCTTTATTTTTGTTGTGTGGTCAGTGCAAAAGGCTGCCTTCTTGGCTCATATTATCTGGCATGGTCCAGCTCTCCCATTATCCTATCCATCTCCTGGTGTAGCCTCTGAGCTATGTCCACCGAAAAGAGAAAGACTTTCATGTTGTTATGTCAGTGATGACTCTAGATTTTTTTAATAAACCTATTAATCCATTTGTTCACCAGGTCTGTTGCAAAGTAGTAAATAGTGTAGAAATATTGTAGGAAGAGATGTTGCAAAGGTTTAAATCAATCTGTCTATTATGGAGGAGTAAGCAGCAAGTTCATTTTTGGTGCTGGGACAAAACTGCATGTTTTACAGAGTGAGTGATATTGTGGTGATAAACATTTTAAAGAATGATTGAAGTTCTTTCTTTTTCTTCCTTCCTTCCTTCCTTTCTTTTTCCTTTCTTTCTTTCTTTCTTTCTTTCTTTCTTTCTTTCTTTCTTTCTTTCTTTCTTTCTTTCTTCCCTTCCTTTCATTTCTTTCTTTCTTTCCTTTATCTTTTTCTCTTTTCCTCTCTCTTTCATTTCTCTTTCTTTTTTCTGCTTTCTTTCCCTCTCCTCTTTCTGACAAGATTATTTTTGGATTAAAGTGGGTCAACATACTTTAATCTATGTTACAAATACTTTTGCCCTGTGGCAGAAGAACTATGAATGCATATTTCCTGCAAATTTTATCAAATGGCACAGTCTTTCCTCTTTTTACAATTATTCTCAATTATTGAGAATTGATAGATCCTTCAAGAGAAGCTGTTCAGTCACACAAGAGAGGGACAATTCAGGCAGGAATTTCAGATACAGGAGAACATTTCTTTAGACCATCAGTGGCCATGAAACAACTATCAACTATTTGACAATCCTTCATCAGCCATTGTTAACATTTTAACACTAAAGTTTAGTGATTTAACTTTTGAAAAATAGAAAATTTTAGTTCTATATGCAATAAAGTTTGTTTAAAAAAATAGTTTTTCATACATACAGATTTCCAAATGATGTTTCTAATTTCATGGAGCTGAGTCCTTGATGTATTACTAATAAAGTCTAGAAATTTAACTTTTCTGAAGGAAGTTATGTATATTTATATAAATAGGAAGGCATGTTTTTGTCAAGATAGAAAGTTCTGTGTACAGCAGCAGCCTTGGGAAACTCATCTTTGGAAGTGGGACTTGGCTAGTCATAATTCCAAGTAAGTTACTCTGGCCACTGTGGTCAGTATAAAAGGGGCTCAACCCATCCGCCTATTTATACACAATTTTCAGTGATTATCAAAACAAAAATCTACATATCCTTCCTTCATTCCCTTTCTCTGTGTCTTTCTTCTTTCTTTCTTTCCTTCCTTCTTTCTTTCTTTCTTTCCTTCCTTGTTTCTCTCCTTTTCTCTCTTTCTTTTTTCTTTCTCTTTCTCCCTCCCTCTCTTTCTTTCTTTTTCTTTTCTTTTTCTTTTCTTTTCTTTTTCTCTCTCCCTTTCTCTCTTTCCCCCTCTCTTTCACTTCTCTTTCTTTTTGTCCTTATTTCCCCCTTTCTTTCTCTTTCTTTTTTCTGCTTATTTTCCCTGTCCTTTTTTTTTTGTTGACAAGATTCTTTTCAGATTAAAGTAGGTCGATGCTGAGATTTATGTTACAATTCCCTTTTGCTCTATGTCAGCAGTACTCTGAATGTTCCTTTTCTATCTAACAAATGTTATCACAAGGTTTCCTAGAGTAAACGTCTCTCTTTTACAATTATTCTCAATTATTGAGGATTAGGTCCTTTGAGAGAAGCTGTTCAGTCACCTTCAAGAAAGGGACAATCCAGGCAGGGATTCTGGACACAGGAGAACATTTCTTTAGCCAATAGGTGGTATGGCACAACAGTGAGGTTAACTTTTAAATTTGTTGCCATGAAACAACTATCAACTATTTGACAATCCTGCATCAGCCATTGTTAATATTTTAATCCTAAAGTTAGTGATTTAACTTTTAAAAAGGAAGGTGTAAAATGGTAATACAAACAGGAAGTCAAGTTTTTGTCAAGACAGAAATCAACGTGTATAACAGTGGAACTAATAAAGTCTATTTTGGAAGTGGGACCAGACTGGTCGTCATGCCAAGTAGGTTTTAGCAGATTATTTTGCCTTTCTGGTCTGCACAGGAGGATCATTGATACTAAAATTTGGTATAAAGGAAATCTGAAACTCCTTCTGTTTCCTTCCTTTTTTTATACTTTTGGCTTTTGTCTTGTTTTCTTTTTTGGCTTTTTTCCTTCCATTCCTTTATCTTATTTCTAATTATTTTTGTCTCTTTTCCATAATAATTATAATTATCATAATTCCCAATAAATGTATAGGATCTTTTCCTGAACAAATTTGATGGCAGATGTATTTGATGGCTTTTTTCCACTACATCTGGAGGAAAACGATTTCGGAAATTAAGCAATATTTTGCATTCTTAAGGATTTCTGTACTGTGTGTCTATTAAGAAATCAAAGCTCTATTTAGAAGAAGAACTTGGCTGAAAGTAAGTGGGAATTCACACCTCCAAAGAAGGAACTAGAATCCTGATGATAGTACTGGATGGGTACAGATGTCCCAATGAAGGTTCTGATGCCCAAGTACTGGTTCTTGCACATTTTAATCCTAAAGTCAAGAAATTTAGCTTTTCTAAATGAAGTAATGAATATTTAAAGAAATAGGAAGAGCTGTTTTGATGAAGATAGACAGCAGTATGTCTACCAGCAGCCTCAGGAAAATTATTTTTGGAAATGGGACTAGGCCGGTCATGATTCTAAGTAAGTTTCCCTGGCCATTGTAGTGATTTCAAGAGATCTCTTCCTTGCTCATACCTTCCTCCATTTTATGTGCAATCTTCAATGATTATCAAAATTACCTTCCTTCCTTCCTTCCTTCCTTCCTTCCTTCCTTCCTTCCTTCCTTCCTTCCTCTTTCTGTCTTATTTCATCTTTCTTTCTTTCTTTCTTTCTTTTTCTTTTTTGTCTTCCTTCCTTCCTTCATCTTTCCCACCTACTCTAATCTACAGTATATTCAAATATTCTATTATAAGTAGTCTATTACACCTGGATAGCTTTCATAACCATTTCGGTAACAATTAAATTTTTTTTAGTAACTATTAAAAATTAGTTCTTAGGCATCTCAGAAACAAAAAATTCTTTATAAGGTCTTTTTCTAAACAAACCATTTGGATGAGCCTTTAAATAAGAGTCTTGAGGTGACTGAAAAGAGTCTGGAGATTAATTGATGGAAAGATGTGTGTATTCACACCTCTGAAGAAGATATTAGGGCACAAAGAAAAAGAGTTTAAACCTATAGATTTCCAAATGTTGCTTTAGTAGTTAGTTGCCTTTTCTTGGTATTTTAGTTCGAAAGTCTAGAGCTGTAGCTTTTCTAAAGGAACTTCTAACTTCTAGTAGAAATGGGAAGACACATTTTTGTTAAGACAGAAAACATTGTGCACTGGGTATGATAAGGTTTTCTTTGGAAGTGGAACTAAGCTGGTTGTGATGCCAAGTAAGTTTTTTTCTTTATTTTTGTTGTGGTGGTCAGTGCAAACTTACATATTTACTTCCACTTCTCCTTTTCCTTTTCCCTTCTCTCTGTCCCATTTCCAGCTTCTATTCTTTTCTCCTATTGTTTCTAGTCCACTGCACTTGGGTAGTTTCCACAATTACTTCAACAATTATGAATTTGTTATTATTCCTTTCAGAACAGAAAAGTTTATTTGTTATAAAGACTTTTAATCTACACAAATAGATATGTGAGTTTAGATTGTTGTTGTCATTGTTTTTGTTTTTGTTTTTCCAGTGAACCTTTAAGGTCTTTTGAGTATTGGTTAGAAATGTTGAATTATTGCTGGAGAAACTCAGCTTTGAGATTATGTATGACTTGGGCTAATTCAACCAGAAGCAAAGAGTTGTAAAAATATCTTAGAAATCATCTAGACCAACCCCCTACCCAATAGAATTAAAAAAATCTCTGACAAAGGACTATCCAAGGTTGTCTTGAAAACTTCTAGCAAAGAAGAATTCACCACTTCATATGACAGCCTATTACAAGTCCATGGGGGAAGCTGGATTAATTTAATGACTGTGTGATTCATTTAACAAATGCAGAGACTCATTTAACAATAGAAACAAGAAAGGTCCTAAAAGTGAGCATAAATCACTTAACAACTGTCCTGCTTAGCAGTGGAAATTCTGGTTCCAATTGAGCATACTGGTATTTACATGTAGTAAATAACAATATGTTATCTATAATTGGGTTGATTCTGGAACACTGAACACTAAATACTGTAGTCAGCCTTCCCCAGTATGTTTTAGGTGGAATGTTTTTGTGTAGATGTTTCTACTATGTTAACAGTTATAATTCAAATATAATATTTGGGAGTAGACATAGGCTAGAACTGAGACTGGGTAAATTGGTTCCACAAAAGATATTTAGTATTGAAATGACTAGTTTGTGTTGAGTAGATTCTAACTAGGCTTGCAGAATGTAAGTAGCTGTCTTAATATGAGAGGGTTTTAAGAAAGGATTGTAATGCTGTGTAAATAACAATTACCGTCTCTTTTTTGGGTCTGGTACAAGACTGAATGTAATACCAAGTAAGTACTTTTAAAAATTCACTAGTGGTGGAATCTTTTCTCCAAGGAAGGACTGATGTAGTTCTTCTCTTTGTGTAGATACATCAGTGAAGTGAGGATGCTTCCCTACTTCCTAGATCTGGGAATGTTCATGTTCTATTCAGGAAAGAAAGGGGCATGATTCCTTTCTTAATTCAGCCTTCCTCAGCATGATGTGCATCAGGTGAAGTCAAATGGATATTCTTAATAAGTAGAAGTCCTTGAGGAGACCATGAATGGTTGGGAATTCTGGGAATTTTGAAAAAAAACTGTAGAGTCACCTATCAGAAAGGACAGAAATTAACTTTTAATTTAGTCAGCATGAAACAAATACCAGGGTTGGAGTCAGCAATTGTGGGAATCATTTTAAAGAAGTTCTTATATTTCTAACATCCTCTATGTTCCACACAAATCTTCATTTATCATGCATCATTCAATTTTCTACCAATTAATATCATTTCAAGACAAATTGATGACAACAAATTGCCTTGACTTCATGCCAGTCCCCAATCATTAAGTAAGCATGCAAACATTCATACATATGTTTTCTCCTGCCTTATTATTTACAAATAACTCAAGGCAGTGAACATATATAACATACTTTTCTTCTCCTATTTTCTCCACAGCAATAACCCTGCTCAGCCTGACAGAGAGAATGACTGGCTCAAAGTCACCCAGCTGGCTTTCGTGCCTAAAGCACCACTAGAACTCATGGTCTCCCACTTTCTAACTGGTGCCTTAATCACTAGACCAACTTGACTCTCAACTTTCAACTTAGGAATCCATGTTGATCTTCTTTATCTGATGTGTGCATCTCTACTCTCTACTACTATGACCAATACTAGTGTTTATAATCGTATGGGTATGAATTAGGGCTTCTGGAACTTATAGTTCTAAAGAATTGGAAGCATATTAGACTAAAGAGGTTTGTGAAAAGATCTGTTTCACTGTGTTAAACTATGATGGAAACTGGAAAGTTGTCTTTGGGAGTGGAACAAGATTACGAGTTTTTGGGAGTAAGTCTTTCAATATATATTTCTGTGGTTCCTTAACACAGAGAACATCAAGTTTTAAAATTTAAATAAAATGAAATTATATATAATCAGTCATTTTATTGGAACAAGCTTTACTAGTGGTAAGTGGATAGGTGCTATTTCCTCATGATTCTTTAACTTCAGTATTCATATATGGAATCAGGTCCAACAGGAAAGGAAGGAGAAGAGAAAGGGAAAGGGAAAAGGAAGGAAAGGAGGTAGCTTTCTTTCCCAAGTTGGGTGGAAAGGATTGTAGCTTTTTTTCTACAGAGTTGAAGCAAACAATCTAGGAAATTAAAGAATTATCTTTTTGTTGCTAAGGATTGGTCTATGAAGAAATCAAAGTCTATTGATTCTATGATTCTATTGATTCTATGAAGAACTCTGCTAAAAGTAAGACTAGGTGAATAAGAGGGAAAACTTTGATTGAGTGGATTAAAATATTGGGAAGGTAGAGAAGACAGTTCTTGTCAGGATGAACAATTGTTTGCTTGACTGGGTTTTCACCAAATGAATATAAATTGTGATGAGTAGTAAGGTCTATCTTGAACTAATTAATCTTTGTAAGGGACTCTGTGAATAATGACAGTTTCAAGACTGAAAACTTTATTGTTAAATGGGTTGTGAATATAAGCCTACAAATTGGTTTAGATGTCCTTTCAGATGTGAAGGGAAATTTTTTGAAAGGAAAGACCACTTCTTTGGGACTTTCAGATTGTGTGTGTGTGTGTGTGTGTGTGTGTGTGTACATACACACACACACAAACACACATGCGCACAAAAATCAGAATAAACATTAGATGGCAACGAAGTGTGTACCAAACTTGTGTCTGTCTGAACTTTTGCAAAGTAGATCTGAAGTTCCAGATTGCTCCACAGAGCTTCATTAACTTAATTAAAACTCATTTAACAACACACCAAATGGAGAAAAGGAAACACCTATGTTGCTCCTTCCTTTTTTGTAAAGACTTTTCTTATTGTGTAACCAAGATGCTTACAGAAAAGTGATATTTGGCAAAGGCACCAGGCTAGCCATCAAGCCAGGTATGTCAAGCAATCTCAATAGATTGGCTTCTCATGAATGTTATACAAGAGTAATATCACAACTTCCCTGCTCTGAAGTGGAGGAGATATTCCTCTACCCTATTCCTTTAGGGAATGAATATAATTTTGCTTGACATATTTTAGGTTCTTTTAGCCATTTACATAGCTGTCATTTCCTCCCCTCTTTCCAAAAGCGTTTTAAAATATAAATGAAAGATAATGTTTCTTCCTTGGGATAAGGAAAGCATAGAAAGGCATCCATTCTCTTCCCACTTTTCCTGTACTGCTTCATTATGGTCATCTCTGTTGTGCAAGAAATTCACAATCCTTGATAGTCCCAAAGGTACTTTTTCAAAAGGACTTTGTTTTTTCCTTGAAAACGTTTCGCTTCTCATCAAAGAGGCTTCTTCAGTTCTGACTGAATGATGGAGGATGGAAGGATTTATATAGGGATATATAAATAAGAAATAAATCCTTCCACACTCCACCATTCAGTCAGAACTAGAGAAGATTCTTAGATGAGAAGTGAAACGTCTTCAAGGAAAAACAAAGTCCAGTTGCCTTTTGTAAAAAACATCTTTGGGATGTTTTTTACATCTTTTGTAAAAAACATGATCTGGATGACTGAGAATCTCCATAGACAATCCTTTATAATTTTAAAATATTGAGGTTGTAGCTAAGAGGGAGATGAGCTGCTTTTAGTTAGTTAGTTTACTTTATTGTCACCTCACCTCGTACAATGAAATTAAATTCCATCTTCAGTGTACATTATAACTATCAAAATAAAACACAAACACACATCCTTCACATTCTATACAACTGAAATGAAAACCCTTGAAATTGCATTAATATTGCACTATAAAATAGAATTCAATAGAGTTACTGCTCTGGAATAGAATGTATTTTTCAGCCTATTTGTCCTTGTTTTTATTGTCCTGTACTATCTGCTAGATGGTAATAGTTCAAAAAAAGGGTTCCCAGGATGAGATGGATCTTTAAGAAAGTTTTGAGCTTTCTTAAGGCAGCGGGAGCTATAAAACTCTTCCAAAGAGGGGAGAGGACAATTGCCTCTGGGCAATGATGTTAAGGCGAGGTTACACTGGCCGATGGATGCAAAACTTATGCAAAAAGGACACAGCAGACAAGCAAATTTTGGGGGGTGGCTCCATCCGTTGTCATCCGCTCCAAAAAGTGGCAAAAATTTGCATAAACAGAACGGAAAAGAAAGGAAAAGAATGGACGTGGGTAGTATGTAGCAGGGATGTTAAAGGGATGTTCATAGGAAGCCTAGAGGATGTATATAGGATGCAAACCGTTCACTGCTCATCCTTTCTATTTCCATGCTACTAACGCTGTGTAGACGTTCCATGTACCTTTTGTTTCCTCCCTCTTTCCATTTTCAATTGCAGCGGATGTGAGTTGAGGGGATGCCCAGAGGATGCAGAGAGGATACAGCGGATGTTTAACGGATGATAAACAGACATAGAACATTTGTTGCTCATATGTCACGGATTTACATCGTACATGGCGGAAAGTTCATCCATTCACAAAGTTTTGTGCAGCTCAAAACTTCTTGAGCGGATGAAATCTCAGTGGACAGATGCTCAAAGATAGAGCGTATGGAACACGTATGCAGTGAGTACACAACGGATGCATAGCGTTTTCCAATGGATGGCAAGCTTTTTTTAATGTTTTACATACTCTTTGCATCCGTTGGTGCAGTGTGACATGGGCTTTAACCCTCTGGAACACTATCCTATCTGCCATTGTGAAATTGGCAAACCATGTACAGGTGCAGTAAGTTAAAATACTCTTTATGTTGCAGAGATAGAAGGTCAACAGCTTTTGAGGTCAATAACCTATTTAAAGTCATCTTAATGGCTGCAAATTGCTGAGAGATTTAGGAATTGAAGCCCTCGCAGCTGGAGTCCACCAAGAAACTTAAGTGATTGTGAACTGGAAAAAAAATCCTTTTTTTCTGCCAAGCCAAACATTTTCTGAGTGTATGTCCACTACCTTCTCTTTCAATATTCTCTCACTTTGGGCAGTTTTTGCCAAGAAGAGAAGCACTGTGGATCTAGCAGCAGTTTCCAAAAAGTTAGCTTTGGAAGTGGAACTAAAGTGGATGTGACACCAAGTAAGCTTCAGTTTTATCCTTCCTTTATCCTTCTCATGTCCTGCCTTCTTCATATGTCCACCTTCCCGATATTTATTCTTAGGCTTTTCTTCATGGAACAGATGAAGCCAATGACTACTTAGTCCACAAGCAGACTCCATTTTTATTTACTTATTTATCTGTAAAATGTATTGACTGCCCATCTCACCATAGGATAAATCTGAGTGGCTCACAATCTTAAAAAAGATAAAAGCCATGCAAAACCTAAAAAAATATAAACAAAATACTGTAAAGTTCCAAACACTGAGCCCCAATGAAAAGATGGGGAGGGAGGAAAAAATGAAATTTTGATTTGAAAAAAAAAATCTTTGCAACTCAGAGTGTAACTAAACACTTATACTTCCATAGCTAATCTCTTATAGCTTCCATAACCACTTCAGTAACTATGAATTAGTGATTAGGCATCTCAGGAAAAAAGTTTCATTACAAGGGCTTTTTCTGAACAGATGAAGTGGATGGCCCTGTAAATAAGAGCCTTGAAATCTCTGAAAAGAGTTTGGAAATTGTTGGAATAAAAATTTGGTCCGGTTCCACTCCAGGAGAAAGACACTAGAAATAAAATGGAGGCTGGCTGGTTGGAAAGAAGATTTCTGTTTATTTGGTTTTCTAGCAATTTCAGTGACAGCAGCAATGTTTCTGGGGTGGCTGACCAATTGGCTGGGTGAGTGGATGGATTTGTATAGAGTTCTGGAGTTTTGTAATTGAGATGCTTCAGGATGATTATGCAATGTGATGAACCTTGTGTCTTTTGCTATTCTAATGGTGGCGGGCAAATCCTATTATGTCCTAAAGATCAAGACTTGTCCTTTGAGCTGGAAGGGGGAATATAGATTTTAGGAGTCTTTGTTTTTCTACTTTTGAGTCTCATCAGTTCCAGCCTTCTGGGAAAGCTGTGGCTGAAGGCCTTTTGCTTATGAATTGGCTGGTCTGGATTTCTGTCAATGGATATTGAATGAGATGCTCCAGTTTTATCAATAGGTACAAAAGTATCTCATTCATAAAACTTAATTGTTGGAAGAATTGCCTGGAGTGTTTTCCTGGTGGTGGAAAGAAGTGAATTAATTGATCCTAAGAAAGCCTTCTTTCTGGGGTGTGTGTGTGTGTGTGTGTGTGTGTGTTTGCTGACTTCCTATAAATTTCATTGATAGATGGGCCAGAGTGGATTCACACATCCAAAGAAAACTAGAGCATAAAGAAAAGAACTTTAAACCTACAGAAGTTCAAAGGATCTTCAGATTTCCAATAGCCACAACTGACTATGGCATTTTAGTCCTAAAGTTTAGGGATTCAGCTATTCAAAAGGAGGTTATAATTGTTATACAAATAGGAAGACATGGTTTTTGTCAAGGCAGAAAGCACTGTGTACATCAGTGGCACCAGTAAAGTGATCTTTGGAAGTGGGACTAGGCTGCTTGTAATGCCAAGTAAGTTTTAGTCATTTATCTTACCTTGGTGCTCAGAGCTAAAGGATTTTTTTGTACTTTTGCAAATGCTGTAAAAATAGTTACTACATTCTTTTCCTTTTTATTGTTTCCTTTTTGCACTTTTGGCTTTTGTTGTTATTTTCTCTTTTAATTCTGGTTGGGTTTTAAAAATATTAATTTTTAATACATTTCGAGGGCTTTTCCTGAATAAATTATGGGATGTGAAATACAGCATGTGTATTCATACTTCCAAAGAAACTAGGGTTCAAAAAATAATAATTTTATACCGATAAAGGAGAATATTTATAGCTCTGGGTTGCAATGAGAGGTCCTTGGTGGTCTCTGAATTTGCTTATTTTCTTGAAGATGTTTTATTTCATTTTGGTTCTGATCTACTTTGGGTAATGAAATGTCAGCAAAAACCCCAGTCAAGTTCAGAGGGCACCAAGGACCCCTCATTTCAACTCAGAATTACAAATATTCTCCTTTATCAGTATAAAATTATTTTCTTTGAATTCTAGTTCCCCTTTATCAGTATCTGATATCGGCATCAAACACTTCAGAAAGCATGAGAAAAAATTGCTTGTAGGCACTAGCACAGATAATGTTACCCAGTTTGGGAAATGAAACATCTGCAAGAAAACAACTAAGCTCAGAGAACACCAAGGACCTCTCAAGAATTTTATAATTACAGATGTCCAAATTTTGCTTCAAATTTCTAGCAGCTGCAATTCTTGACAACTTAAATCCTAAAGTCTAGAGCACTGTTGAGAAAAATCTATCCCAGGTTTCTCAACCTTGGCCATTTTAAGTTTTCTGAACTTTCCTCTCCCAAAATATCTTCAGCCAGCAGTACTGGAGTATATGATAGGTGTATATATAGCTTTTAATATAGGTGGAAATTTAATATAGGTACAGATTTCCAAAATCTGCTTCAGATTCCCAGTAGTTGAGTCCTTGAGATTTTAATCCGAAACTCTATAGAGCTTTTTAGTCTAGAAAAAGTTGTAATTGCTGATATAAATAGAAAGGGATGTTTTTGTTAAGACAGAAAACACTGTGTCTGATGTTGGTAACAATAAGATTTTCTTTGGAAGCGGGACTAGGTTGGTCGTCATACCAAGTAAGTTTTTATTCTATATTCTGCTATTGTGGTCAGCACAAGAGCTTCTCCCCCCCCCCTCTCTCTCTCTTTCTCNTGCTATTGTGGTCAGCACAAGAGCTTCTCCCCCCCCCCTCTCTCTCTCTTTCTCCCTCTCCCTCTCTCTCATCTCTCTCTGCCTCTCCCTCCCTCTGTCTTTCTCTTTCTCTCCTTCCTTCCATCTCTCTTTCCCTCCCTCCCTCCATCTCTCTCTCTCTCCCCCTCCCCATATATTATAAAATATAATATAGATACATCTGAAACTACATGCTTTACAAAAAAATCCAGAATTCAATTCTGGTGTCTCCACTATTAAGCAATCAGTACTGTTGATCCATTTCTAGGTTCAAAGAACCATTTGCAGCCCAATTCAGCAAATAATCAAACAATTATTCTCTTTCCCAAATATATCAATTGCCTCAAATATCAATCAATAATCAATCAATCAATCAACTTGGACTTGGGTGACTGAACAAGGTTATCATGATGTGGTTATACTGGAGAGAAGGGAGTGGGGTGGACCATGAACTTCTAGAAATCCTTAAAGATGAGCAAAGATAAGGCATCATTTCTTCAGCTTTTCTTGACTCCAGCAATTCCCAAGCTTTGATAGCAACCCCAGTTTTGAGATGGATCTTTTTTTCTGGAAAGCAAGTAATAGATCTGTGAATTGTACAAAGAGATCTCAGCTTTGATGCAATAATTTCATTGGGGATTCTTGGATTGTGGGGAAATATATGAGGAAATCTGAATTTAGATCTGTTAAAACCATAGGAAGAAAAATAGCAATTCTGTATGCTATTTTAAAGGAATCTTAAAGGAATTTAAAGGAATTTTAAAGGAATTTAAAGGAATTTATTCTTAAACTTCTTTCCCAACCCATCCTTTATGGTTTTTGTAAGGAACTATAACACTGTGGATTATAACAATGTCAAGTTCATTTGGGGGTCTGGCACAAGACTAATCGTTATACCAAGTAAGTGGGTCCATTAAAATTAAAGATGAAGACCTTTCATCTTTTCATTGACTGGTTAGAAAAATGAAGAAAAAAATCTGTTGGGTTTCTCAAGACATATTAGAAGGGAAGAATGGGAATTTCAAATGAGGTTTTAATGCTACCTAGATTTCTTGACAAGAGGGCTTTCAGAAATGTTAGGATAGGAAATTTATGAATTCTCATCTCATATGGTCAAGCAGGTTGTGATCAGGATAGGTGAGGATTTGTCTTCTTGAAGATTTTTGTGGGGAAATTGAGGGGAAGACAATGGTCATATCTATCCAGCACTCTGGAAGCTTGAGTTATGGTTAGAATTATGAAAATTGTCCATCTTAAAGGGCTCAATGGGGGAAAGATACCTTAAGATACTCCAATGAATGGAGTATAGTGGACATATCTGTCAAGAATCTTTTTCTTCTAAAAGGTATATTTTCTTTAACCATGTTTGTTGTCTTCAATTTTCTGTGATTCTAACATAATCTGATAGTAGAGTTGTGACAAGAGATCTGTTTGTGTAGAATTTTAGGTTGTTTATGACTTCCCCTAAGCATTCCTTGTTGAAATGGAGTTTTGAGGACAGAAATAAGAAGGTCCCAGATGAGCTGCATTTTAACTATGAGGAAGACAATGGGAGGATTCCTGGATTCAGAATGTCATTGTTACAATAACAATGAATTGGAGCCCTTGCATTTTTTTAGATGTGATTTCAAGTGGAAAGCAGAACAATCACATGTGTCTCTCCCTGGAGTAAGAAAAAAAAATTATATATTGAGGCCGTTAGATTGGGATTGCAAGAATCTGAATCATTATTGATGACAGCATCATCTGTAGCAATCTTGTAGTTGTCTGGATTTTTGCATACTAGTTCAGAAACTACAGATTACTCCATGGATCTTTATTAAGTGCTTAATTAATGTTCACACTTAAAAAACACACAAATGGATGGGGAATGAAATCCAACTGTTAGGAAAGATCTTAAGGAAAACAATTGAGTATATTTGATCCTGGATGGACCAGAGACAATGATTATGGTAACTTATGGTAGAACCGTAAGTCCAGAAGCTGTTGTGGACTTTCTTCATGTGAAGTAGAATAAATGTTAACAGAAGGCTGTCCCAAGGGTGCTTTTTAAAGAAGGAAGTGGACTTTCTGATTTTTTTTTTTGAAGACATTTCACTTCTCATCCAAGAAGCTGCTTCAGTTCTGGCTGGATGATGAGGAATTCCCCACCATTCAGCTTCTTGAATAAGAACTGAAACATCTTCTAAGAAAAAAACCAGAAAGTCCACTTGCCTCTTTAAAAAGCACCTGTAGAAATTTTTATTTTTTGGTTGCTTGACAAGAGGGGGAATATTATATTTGAAATATATTGATCAGTATAAGTAATTGTTCCTCTGGGAAGAATAGTAACATTATCTCAGTGCCATTTGTATCAAAGTTTAAATATGCATTTATACTTTGCATTACTATTGCTATTCATCACTCCTTATCACCCATCCCCTCCAACTTATGACTGCATGACTGTAACAAAGTTACAGCCTTTGTTGTTTGTATCCTTACCATTTATATTGACTGTTTCCTAGTATGATTTGATTGCTTATTGTACCCTATGACTATTGTTAAGTGTTGTACCTTATGATTCTTGACTCTTGATGAATGTATCTTTTCTTTTATGTACACTGTGAGCATACGCACCAAGACACATTCCTTGTGTGTCTAATTGCACTTGGCCAATAAAGAATTATTTCTTTCTTTCTTTCTATCTATCTATCTATCTATCTATCTATCTATCTATCTATCTATCTCTATCTATCTATCATCTATCTGCAAAATTTCCATGCTGGATTGGTTTGTAGGCAGTCACTGCTTGCACCCCACTGAGTGTAGAATATGTAAGATTTTTGAAACTCTTTAAATTATGACAATGATAACAGCAGAGCAGCTCAAAGAAAAGTATTTTATAGGGACAGCAGCCCAAATTATTTCCAATAGCCATAGTCTCTGACATTTTAATCCTAAAGTCTATAGATTTAGATTTTTAAAAAGGGAGTTGTACTCGCTGATACAAATAAGAAGCCATGTTTTTGTCAAGGCAGAAAGTATTGTGTATAACAGCTACAATAAGTTTCTCTTTGGAAGTGGGACGAGATTGATTTTAACACCAAGTAAGTTATTCTTATTCTGGTCAGCATAAGAAGGTCTTTTCCTTGATTTCCCCACCCCCTATTTATATGAAGTCTTTTGTGATTTTGAAAATCAGTGATTATTTTAATGATTTCAGAGATGATTTTAACATTCAAGAAATGCATTAGTCATATAACATTACTTTTCATGAATTGTGTGCAGGTGTCTATGTATTCGTATAATCATGCTGATATGACATAAAAACACATTAGTCTGATAAATAAACTGAAAAAAGGTAACCAGTACAGAATGAACAGCCAAGATACTAATAGTGACAATTGCATTAAAAATAGAATAGAATACTTGAGTTGGATGGGACCTTGGAGGTCTTTTAGTCCAACCCCCTGCTTAGGCAGGAAACCCTATAGTATTTCAGACAAATGGTTATCCAATCTCTTCTTAAAAATTTCCAGCATTTATAACTTCTGGAGGCAAATTGTTCCACTGAGTAATTATTCTGTCAGGAATTTTTTCCTTAATTCTAGGTTATGAGAATGGTAACAATTTCTATTGATTGCTTCTTGTCCTGCTCTCAGGTGCTTTGGAGAATAGCTTGACTCCGTCTTTTTTGGGCAGCCCCTGAGATATTGGAAAACTGCTATCATGCCCCCCCCCCTGTCCTTTTCATCAAACTACACATACCCAACTCCAGCAACCGTTCCTTATATGTTTTAGCCTCCAGTCCATTAATCATCTTTGTTGTTCTTCTCTGCACTCTTTCTAGAGTCTCAATATCTTTTTTTCATCATGGTGACCAAAAGCTTAAATGTTAAAAAATTGACACATTAATCTCATAACACCGATAGTGAATCTAAGTAACAAGTGATATAGAAATGGAATGATGTTTATGCAGATTCTCAATCATGCAGGTCATGGTTGTCCCAGAGGTGCTTTTTCAACAGAGAACTGGAAAACAACTGTTGGTTTTACCTTGAATATATTTAGCTTCTCATCCAAGAAGCTTCTTTAGTTCAGAACTGAAGAAACTTCCTGGATGAGAAACAAAATGTATTCAAGGAAAAATATAGCTCAGTTGCCTCTTGAAAAAGCACCTTTGGGACAAATTGAATGATGGAAAAATTATATAAAATATATATAAATATATAGAAAAATTATATATGTGTGTGTGTGTGTGTTGTGTGTGTGTGTGTGGTGTTGTATGCTGTTTCAGCTTCCCTCGGGTTATCCACGTCATTGTAGTTTGCTGGTTAAAGTTGTAGCACATTTCAACAGAATCTCATCTGCCTCTATGCAGCGGCCTTCTGTCATGGATGTGGGTCATACAGAAGACCTGAGATTGGCAGATGAAGATTCTGCTGAAACGTTGCGTACAAACTTTAAACAGCACTACAATGACGTGGATAATACCGAGGGAGCTGAACAGCAACACATGTAAGTACCCGGAAAGCTTAAACAACACACCAACACACATCAACTACACACAACGACACACACACACCACACACAACACACACACATTTATGATATATATATATATACTATATATATATATAATATTATAATATATATATATATTATGTATATATATATATTTGTCGTCGTAGCTTTCCTTCGGTATTAGTCCAGACGTCAATTGCAGTCTGTCTTAAAGTTGTAGCTCCATTGTAGTCTAGTTTAAAGTTGTTAGCCAACGTTCAGCAAAATCTCATCTGCATCATCAAGCTTCTGTAGGGAAGTGTGTTGTGTATGAAGTGGGTCATCAGAAAGCACTGATTGATTGGCAGATATGAGATTCTGCTGAGAAAGCGTTGCTAACAACCTTAACAGAACTACAATGAGCTACAACTTTAACAGAAACTGCAAATGACAGTGGGATAATACGCGAAGGAGCTAAACAGCAACAAATGTAGAGTTACCATACATGTTATTTTAAGCTTTCACGGTACTTACATGTGTCGTCGCTTCCTTCCGTTAATATCCCACGTCATTGCTAGTGGCTGTTATGTGAAGCCTGATGATGGCAGATGAGATGTTCTGGCTGAACGTTGCTACAACTTTAAAAGCACTACAATGACGTGGGATAATACCCGAAGGAAGCTGAACAGCACACATATATATATCTTGGCACTTCTTTCCAGTCCTTGTTATATTTCAATCTGCTGAAAAGCTTCAGGAGACCAGAAATTTTGGAGTATCTGAGGAAAAGAATGGTTTTAATCTTCCATTCTGTTTTTGAATGCATTCAAACTCAATAATATAAATATTTTGTTCCAGAAGTCAAATTAAATTTCTGAAAAAGAGATTGAGCAGATTTTCCAAATCTTGAGTTGGTGTTTAATATTTCATTTCATACCTGTGACAAAGAGTGTTGTAATTGCTGATACAAGTAGGAAGACATGTTTTTGTCAAGGCAGAAAGCACTGTGTATAATACTGGCTACAAGGTTTTCTTTGGGAGTGGGACTAGGCTGGTCATAATGCCAAGTAAGCTTTTTTTCTTTATTTCTGTTATTGTGATCAGTTCAAAAGCTTGATTTCTTGCCCCCATGTTATGAAACTTAGTGACATCTCAACCTGCACGCTTTGTAGAAAATTCCAGATTTGGTTCTGAACTCTCCATTTCCAGTTAAGAAATAATGACTTTGATTGGAAACCCCATGTCACCCTTATCAAGCAAATACTACTTTTGATCCATGTTTAATTTCATACAACTGTTGTTACCAACTGAATATACTAATTCCCCAAAATGAAAAGTATGTTACTGTTTTATTATGAAACTTTTTGGACTCTGAAAAAAGACATTAATTTTAAAAAAATCATTAACTCATAATTCTTCTTCCCAAAAGTGAGGCCTAGGTGGTCGCTAAGAGTTGAAAACATCTTGATGGTACATTATCAATCAATCAATTAACCAAGATATGTGCTTCTAGGATTTTCAGCTTTCTGATTTTTCATAACTTAGACTTGGCTCATGGATGGTTGAACAATGATATCATATCTTGTTTATATTGGAAAGAGAGACAATACACACACACACACACACACACACACACATGAGAGAGACAGAGGAAGACAGACAGATAGACAGAAAGAGAGAGAGAGAGAGACAAAGAGGAGGGGAGGGAGGGAGGGAGAGAGAGAGGCTATGAACTTTTAGAGATCTTTGAAGATGAGCAACCATTTTCATCAGCTACTGTTTTACTCCCCATCTTGCTTAGCAACTCCACTCTTGAGATAAATCTTTTTATGGAAAGCAGGGAATAGATCTGCAAACTTTACAAAAAGCCTTCAGCTTCAATGTAACAGCCTCACTGAGAATTGATAGAATGTATATAAGGATATCTAGATATTTAGATCATGAAAAAATGCTTAGATCATGAGAGAAAATAGCATTTTTGTCTGTTTTTTTCAATAACCTGGGTTTTCTTCTTAAACTCTTCTCCAACCCATCTTCTAAGTTTACTAACTGCGTTTGAAACACTTAACTAATCCTCTAAGTTTACTAATTGTGTTTGTTAACACTTAACTGTATTTGAAACACTTAACTAATGTGTTTGTGTAAGGGATTGTATCACTGTGAATAATGACTATGGCAAGCTCACTTGGGGATCTGGCACCAGGCTAATTGTTATGCCAAGTAAGATGATTCATTAATATTATCCATGTGTTGTGCTTGAGGAAGCTTCTCTCTTCTTGTGTATTGGAGATCTTTTCTCTTTTCATTGACAGATTGGAAAAATTAAAAAAAAGTCTTGGCTATCTCAAGATGTGTTACAAGGGGAGAATAGGAAATGGAAATAAGGGTTCTACTTCATCTTTCTGAAAAGAAGGTTTCCAAAAATGTCAGAATAAGAATTTTATACTCACCAAGCAAACTGGTTAGTATAGATGGGCATTCTAGAAATTGTCATCCTAAAGATTCTGGAGGGGAAACTGAATGGATGATAATAAATATGCAGATCTCTGGAAAATTGGATTGTGATTAGAATTGTGAAGGTTTGATGTCTATGGAGATTCTCAATAATCCAGATAATGTCCCAAAGGTGCTTTTTCTAGAGGCAACTGGACTTTCTTGTTTTTTCTTTAAAGATGTTTCACTACTCATCCAAGAAGCTTCTTTAGCTTTGAGAGGATAGTGGGGGATGGAATACGAGAGTCCAGTTGTCTCCAGAAAAAGCATCTTTGGGACAACCATGACATGGATGATTGAGAATCTCTACAGACATCCCGATCATGGTTGTCCCATACATTATCAATCAATCAATCAACCAACCAAGATGTGTGCTTCTAGGATTTTCAGTTTTCTGATTTTACATAAATGTAGAGTTGGCTCATGGAGGGTTGAACAATGATATCATGACATGTTTACATTGGGGAAAACACACACACGTACATATACATATACATATACAGATACAGATACAGATACATGAGATTACAGGATACAATTATACATGCATGCCATTACATACATACATACAATACAATGACATACCCATACATAATACCAGATATGAGTACTATATATATATTATATATATATTATATTGCTGGGTGTTTTTTCTTAAAGTTTTCAGGCGAGCCATACAAGTTCAGAACACAGGAGTATAACTCCAATGCTGCTGCTGTGCAGCTTCCTCAGGGTATTACTCCCACGCTCGTATGTATACAACATTTAAAAGACACTACAATGACGTGGGGCATACATATCCCTCGAAGGCAAAGCCTGAACAGCACGCCACATCACACACACACAACACGACACACCACACGCATCATATTATATATATATATAACAGACAGAGAAAGAGAGAGAGAGAAAGGGAGAGGGAGAGAGGTGGACCATGAACTTATAGAGATTTTTCATACAACCATTGTTACCCAACTAAATATGCTAATTCAACAGTGCTTTTTGTCAAATGATCTATAAGGTCATATTTGGAAGTGGGACTAGGCTGGTCGTAATGCCAAGTAAGTTATTTGTGCTGTTGTTATAAGAGTGAGAGTGTTTTTATTTTTCACCCAAACATTTTATCTGTAGTCTTCAGTGATTAACAAATTCACGGATTATTTCTGTGGTTACAAAGATTATTCTGACATTCAAGAAATTCAAGACTCATACATCTTTAATGTTCCTGATTGGTGTGCACATTTCTTCATACAACCATGCACATATCTAAAAACAAATAAAAGTGATAAATAAACCCAGAAAAAAGTAATTAGTAAGGAATGAGCAGCCAAATACCAAAAGGTGAAATGTCTATTAAGCTGAAATGTGCAAAAAAAATAATAATAACACATTTGTCTGAGAGTGAATGCCAGTAACTAAGTGACACAGAAATACAACTATGGAAAATTATAAATTTCAAGGGCTGAGATAATTTATAGTGTCTTTAATTTCTGGTATCAGAGGTATAATATCATGATAAAGCTTGGGAATCTTGGCATTTCTTCCCAGTCCTTGTTGTATTTCAGGACAAAGGGGGTGGAAGGGTCTATCCAAGGAAACAACAGGCTGTAATCTTGTGTTCTCTTTTTGAATGTATTCATATTCAATTATCTAAATAGTCTGTTCCAAGAGCCAAATCAAATTTCTTAAAAGTCGATTGAGCAAATTTTCATGAAATTGAGTTGGCTTGCAGCATTTCATCTATTAACTTTATTTTCAACCTTTAATGCATGTGATGTTTGGAGATAGAGTTTCTAGAATGTTTAAAATTAAACTATCTGTACAGATAATTACAGATTAATAGAGTTGGAAGGAATCTTGTAGGTCATCTAGTATAACCCCCTGCCTGAACAGGGGAGACCCTACACAATTTCTGACCAATGGCAGTCCAATCTTTTCTTGAAAGCCTTCAGTGATGAAGTTCCCACAATTTCTGAAGGCAACTTCTGTTCTATTGGTTGATTGTTCTCACTGTCAGAAAATTTCTCTTTATTTCTAGGTTGAACCTCTCTTTGGTCAGTTTCCATCCATTATTCCTTGTCTGGCCTTCAGGTGCTTTGGAAAATAGCTTGTCTACTTTCTCTCTATGGCAGCCCCTCAAATATTGGAACACTGCTATCATGTCTCCCCGGTCCTTCTCTTCACTAGACTACCCATGACCAGTTCTTGTAACCATTCCTCATATGTGTCCGCTGGTGCTCCATTCAAAATCCAAGAAAGAAATACTTAGACTCCTTTAATCAGAGAAAATATATCTTTTACTGGAAATCAAGTGGTAGCAACAAAAGAATTCTGAATCTGAGAAAATGGGCATGTAAGTCACATATACAAAGTAATGGCAACATTCCCACCCCCAACAGTTCAATTGGCTCATCCAATTAAAAGTTGTGTATATCATCATGTGGGCATCTCCAGGTGGTGATGAGGCTTCTGTTCATTGACCTTGACATTGTTTGATAAAGAGTTGCAGCTGTGCATAGCATAGGATAGAAACCTAAGCAAGAACCTATAGCTTATACAGTTCTGGTTTGTAACACCTCCAGCTCACTTCCCATAACCATTTCCCCCTCCTCCCCCATTACTTATGACAGCCGAAAGATGCAAAGCAAAGGGAGAAAATCTTGAAGGCTGACAATATGTTTTAGTCTCCAGTCACCTAATCATCTTGGTTGCTCTTCTTTGTACTCTTTCTAGACTCTGAATATCTTTTTTATAATGCGGTGACCAAAAATGGATGCAGTATTTTAGATGTGATCTTACTAAGGCTTTATAGAGTGCTATTAGTACCTTTCTTGACATATCCCTGACATAAATATGATTTGAAGTCTCTTTAGTGCCTCTTAACAAAATTGGCTTAAGTTTTGACTATGTAAAAACTCAGAACACTGTGATAACTTATGGCTCAGCTAGAGTTGTATTTGGAACTGGAAAAGAGCTGGAGGTTCATCCATGTAAGTTTTTGAACAGGTCTGCAATATAAAATCTAACATAACCTGGTAGTGTATTTATGGTAGAGATCTGTTTCTGTAGAGTTGTAAACTGATTCTGACTCCGAAGGGACAGAATAAGGGTGACAGGAATAAGAAGGTTCCCATGTATCTACATTTTAAATAGAGAGGAGTGAAGATAAAACATTAAAAAAAAAAGGTTGCAGGAATTGGGTATGTTTATTTTGGTGAAAAGAAGGACTCTGGATTTACACAATCCTTTGAATTATAACCTGGTAAATAATCAAGTAAGTGTTTTGTTTCCTAATAAGCTAAATTCCCCATATATAAATTATATTATAGCTTTATAAGTTCTTGGGATGCACAGAGGATATAACTTTTTAATATGAATTCATAATTGTTTCTAATTGGGGAACTAGAAGGGGTGCTTTTAATGAAAAGGACTAAGGATGACATAATAGCAGCATTCCAATATCCAAGGGGCTGCCACAAAGAAGCATGTGAAAGTTTCCAAAGCATGTGAAGTCAGGATAGGATGTCATAGATAGAAACTAATCAAGGAAATAACTAACCTAGAACTAAGGAGAACTTTCCTGACAGAGCAATTAATCAGAGGAACAACTTGCTCCTGATATTCTGGGTGCTCCAACCCTGGAAATAGTGTTCCCTATTTGAGGTCCCTATTTTGAGGCTGGTCTAAAAGACCTCCAAGGTCCCTTCTTCTGTTATTCTGTTAAATATGAAGGAGACAAGAGGAGCACTTCATTGTTCTGATGGGTAGTTAGTATAATCACTTAAATTTCTTTAGATGTCAGTTTTTCTGGGAAGCAGGACAACCCCATGTTCCTGTCTCTTGAGAAGGGAAAGTCTACATCTTGAAGGCTTTCAGACTGGGTCTGCAAAAATCCAAATGAAGATTAGATGGTGATAAAGTGCGTAAGAGACATGTGGCTGTATGGCAAATATGACAAATAGGCAGACATGTTTTTGTCAAGGCAGAAAGCACTGTGTATGACAGTAGTTTCAGTAAGATAATCTTTGGAAGTGGGACCAGACTGGTGATCAAGCCAAGTAAGTTTCTTGCCATTATGGTCAGTCAAAGGGGTCTCTCCTTTACTCATTCTCTCTCTCCGCATTTATATGCAATCTTCAGCAACGATCAGAATCAATGTTTATTCCAATGATTATTTTGTTATTAAAAATATACACATTTATATGGTGCCCTAATACAGGGAATATCATACTTTTAAGTTTTAATCAGCTTCTTCAGCTCAATTATATAAAAACAGTTATTTTATTAGGAAGGACTTTTCTCTCTCTTTTTTTTACCAAACCAATAATTATTATGAGTAGTAAGATCTCCCTTAAATGAATTGGTTTTTATAAGGGACTGTAACATTGTGAGTAGTAATACTTTCAAGATCACTTGGGAATCTGGTACAAGACTCATCATTAGGCCAAGTAAGTTGATCCACTAGTATTGGAAATTAAAGGATGAAAAGGCAAAATGTATTCATAACTCTGAAGAAGAAACTAGAATTTTCATAATATTTTATCCTTGCACATATTAAAATGATGCTTAGGTTTTCCAATAGCTGCATTCTTTGACATTTTAAACCTAAAATATAATAATAATAATAATAATAATAATAATAATAATAATAATAATAGAAGATGCTGATACAAATAAGAAAATAGATTGTACTCTTTCACTTTTCAATTCATTCAAGGCATTTAAATTAATTAATATAAGTAGTTTGTTCCAAGAGCTAAATTAAATGTCTGAAAAGGAGATTGAGCAAATTGGCCTGCAATATTTCATTTTGTGCCTTTGAGAAAGAATGTTGTATTTGCTGATACAAGTAGGAAGATATGTTTTTGTAAAGGTAGAAAGTACTGTATTTAATGTTGGATACAATAAGGTTTACTTTGGAAGTGGGACAAGGCTGGCCACAATGCCAAGTAAGTTTTCGATTTCTTTTCAGCTATTGTAGTCAGCAAAGAGGTTGTTTTCTTTGCTTCTCTCTCACCCTCCCTTCCTCCCTTTCTCCCGCTCTCCCCCACTCTCCTTCCCTTTTTCTCTCTCCCTCCCTCTTCCTGTCTTTCTCCCTTTCCCACTCCCTCCCTCCCTGCCCTCCTCCTATACCCATGCATACGCTTTGCAGGAAATTCCTGATTCAATTCTGTTTTCATAATTTCAAGTTCAGGAAAAATGGCTTTTTTTGGAAACCATGTGTCAAAACTTTTAAGTAATCAGTTTTGTTGGTCCACATCTGTGTTCACACACTATACATAGCCCAACTCAGTATCAAACCATTGCTCTATTTCCCAAATATGCTCATTCCCCCACAGATACGCCATATTAAAATTTATTATATCATTATTTTGCCTCTCAAGATTTTTTTTAAATTGTTAACTCATAATAGTTGTTCCCATAAGAATATATGGGATAACCAGAAGTTGACAACATCTTAATGGCACACAATCAACCAATAGAATTGTTTTCTAGAAATTTCAGCCTCCTGATCTTAAATAACTGGGACCTGAATGACTGAACATGGTTATCATGATTTGGTTATGTTGGAAAGAAGGAGAGAGGAGAGAACAGGAGAAGAAAGGAAGGAGAGGAGAATAGGAGAAGAGAGAATAGGAGAGGAGAAGGGAGAGGAGAAGAGAAGACAGGAGAGAGGTGAACCATGAATTTCTGGAAATTCTTAAATATGAACAAAGATAAGACACCATTTTCCTACATAGTTTTATTCAAAATGTTACTTCCAACCCCAATCTTGAAGTAAATCTTTTTTTTCCAAAAACAGGGAATAAATTTAGATTAACAGAGTTGGAGGGGTTTTTGTAAGGGACTGTGACATTGTGAATAATAACTACAAGATCACTTGGGGATCTGGTACAAGGTTGATCATTATACCAAGTAAGTTGTATTAATTTTTTTTTGTTTTTATATGGTTTTTATTTTTTATTACTGTAAGCTAACTGGAGTTACCTTGAGGAAATGATGGGCACCTATAAATTTTTATAAATAAATCAGTAAAATTTTACTTCAGGTTTTTACTAATGGTGCTTCCAGAAATGGAAAGAATTGTACAAATTCTATTTGCTATTAGCACTTCCAGAAATGGAAAGGATTATATAAATTCTCACCTAACCAAGCAAGCTATAGTCAGAATAGGTAGTAATTCTATGATTTCTCCCCCTAAAGATTCTTGAGGGGAAACTGAGATGAAGCCAATGGTTATAACTGCTCAGCCCTTGGATTGTAGTCAACATTATGAATATTGTCATCCCATAACTTGGAGGACACATTTGGGAAAGATGGATTAAGCTATTCCTACAAATGTTCCTAAATGGACTTCTGTCCAGTCTTTTTAGTCATTTTAGAATATACGCTTTCTCTATCCATGTCTGTTGCATTAATCTCAATTGAATTAATGCAATTAATAATGCACAAAGGAAGCAATAGACTTCCTAGAACTGATAACATTCTTCCATACTTCTGACATATATATGATTGGAACTTCATCATGACTGGTCATCAGAGTTGGCTATAGTGATAACTTTTTGTAAAGATCCATTTTACTGTGATAAATGATGGCACATTCAGAGTTGTATTTGGAATTGGAACAGAACTGAAGGTTCATCCATGTAAGTTTCTGAAAAGATTTTCAAAAGATAAATACTCTATAATTATACATAAACCGGTAGTACATTTGTGACAGAAATTCATTTGTGTAGAATTCCATGCTGTTTATGACTGCTTCTAAGCATTCCATATAGATGGTAAAGTACTGAAGGCAACCAAAGTAGAAGATCTTGGGTAACTATATTTTTACTATGAAGGAGAAAACATGGGGACCTGAGGGCTGAGAACTGCATTGTTAGAAGGGGATGTGCATAAAGCACTTTAAATTTATTTAGATCTGATTTTAGATAAGAAGAAGACAATCTCAAGTTTCTTTCCCTTGAGAAAAGAAAACTACATTTTGGGGCTTTCAGATTCAGATTGCAAAAAATCTGAATAATCATAAAATGATGACAAATTATGTGGAAAACTTGTGACTGTATAAATTTTTGCATGGTAGACCAGATATTCCAGATTACTTCATAGAAGTCTCAAAGTGTTTTTTCAAGAGGTAACTGGACTTTCTGTTTTTTTCTTTGAAGACATTTCTTTGTAAACATTTTGCTTCTCATCCAAGAGCTGTCTAAGCTGAAGAAGCTTCTTGGATGAGAAGTGAAACATCGTCAAACAAAAAACAGAAAGTCCAGTTGCCTCTTGAAAAAGCAACTTTGGAACAACCATGATCTGGATGACTGAGAATTTCCATAGACAATACTTCATGGACTTTCATTAAGCAGAACAGAACAGAACAACACAGTTGGAAGGAACCTTTGAAGACTTCCAGTCCAACTCCCTGCTGAAGCTGGACACACTTTACCATTTCAGTATAAATTATTGTCCAATGTCGTCTTAAAAACTTCAGTGTTAGAGCACTCATAACTTCTGAAGGCAAGCTGTTCCATTCTAGTATTCTTAGTTAATGTTCATTTAAGAACACACCAAGTGAAGACAAGTAAAAAACCAAATATTGGGAAGGGGGACACATGAGTGGGCAGGACATGAGAAGAATAATGTTGAATGGAAATTTCAAGCTTCCTTGGAGTCATATCTAATTTAGTTCCAGTTCTGAAACAAAGCCTATTTAAGCTATAGCTAGCTCCACAGTTGCTTTCTTTTTTTTAATGAAAACAGCCCAAAGCAGTTTTTGTTAAGGCAGAAAGCAATGTGTATACAGTGGCAACTACAAACCCACCTTTGGAAGTGGGACAAGACTGGTTGTCATGCCAAGTAAGTATTAGCCCTTGATTCTTGCCATTATGGTCCATGCAGGACTGTCTTTCTTGTGCTATTTCCCCCTCCCCATTTATATGCAGCCTTCTGTGATTTTAAAAAAAGTGAACTGTACATTTCTTTCTTTTCCATCTATTTGTAATGTATATGCCCTTATCCTATTGTAACTAGTCAATTAAATCTGGATAATTCCAATAAGCAGTTCTGTAACTAAGATTTGATTATTGGCCTTATCAGAAAGAAAAGGAGTTTTACTGATCTACAAACAGTTCTGGGCTGCATAAACAGAGAGAGAGAATCAAGATCATATGAAGAGTTAATATTACTTTATAATGCCTTGGTAAGGCACACTTGGAATACTGCATCTGGTTTTGATTGCCATGATAAAAAAAAAGATGTTTAGAATCTAGAAAGAGTTCAGAGAAGAACAACAAAGATAATTAAGGGACTGGAAGCTAAAAACATATAAAAAACGGGTTGCTGGAACTGGGTAGGTCTCGTTTAATGAAAAGAAGGACTCGGGTTGACATGATAGCAGTGCTCCAATATCCCAGAGGCTGCCACAAAGAAGAGGGAGTCAAGCTATTCTCCAAAGCATCTGAGGATAGAACAAGAAGCAATGGGTGGAAACTAATCAGAGAGAAACAACCTAGAACTAAGGAGAAACTTCCTAACAGTAGAACAATTAACCGGTGGAACAACTTGCCTCCAGAAATTGTAAATGCTCCAACACTGGAAGTTTTTAAGAAGAGATTAGATAACCATTTGTCTGAAGTGGTATAGGGTTTCCTTCCAAAGCAGGAGTTGAACTAGGAAACCTCCAAGGTCCCTGCCAACTCTGCTATTCTAAAATTACAATTAGTCCTTGACTTATGAACACATTTGAACCCAAATTTTCTTTTGCTAAGCAAGAGACTTGTTAAGTGAATTTTACCTCATTTTACAACCTTTCTCATCACCTTTGTTCAGTGAATCACTGTAGTTATTAATTTAGTACATTGTTGTTAAGTGAATTTGGCTTCTCCATTGATTTTATTTATCAGAAGGTCATAAAAGGGGATCATGTGACCCCAGGACACTGTAACCATCATAAATATGAATCCTTTACCAAGCTTCTGGATTTTGATCACGTGATTATGGAGATTCTGCAATTGTCATAAGCATGAAAAACGGTCATAAGTCACTTTTTCTAGTGCTGTTGCAACTTTGAATGGTCACTAAAAGAATTATTATAAATTGAGAATTATATGTAATGGATTCAGATACATTATTGATGGTTTTTATTCCCATCTATTTCTAACATATACGCCTTTATCCTATTGCAAGTAAACTACTTCCCTAAGTAGTTATGTAGCTAAAAATTAGTTATTGGCCATATCGGGAAAAAAAAGAATTTCATTGATTTAAAGAAATTAAGCCCACAACAAGAGATTCATGAATTCAGATAGATTATTAACATTTTTTTTCTTTCCAGAAATCCTTTGTATTCTTGGGGAAAATAGTAAGGTCAAATTATTGATGGTTAGAATCATTTGCTATGGGATTGAACAAAATGAACTGCCAAGATATCAATAAATGATAATGCTATTATATTTAAATGTTTAATTGACATATTTATCTCACAACACAGAGAATAAATCCTGGTAGGTAATGTGGAAAGGGAAGTATGAAAAAACTACAAATGTTAATATCAAGGGCTGAGTCCATCTGTAATATCTTGTAAATTCAGTTATCAGCAGGAGAATATCATGACCTGGTTTGAATACCTTGACATTTCTCTCCAATCTTTGCCATACTAAAATCATTTTCTCCCATTACTTTTGGGGGATAATTATAACAGATAGTCCTCAGTATTTTAATCCTAAACTCTAAAGCTGTAGCTGTTCCAAAAGAAGTTGTAATTGCAGATACAAATAAGAAGACATATTTTTGTCAAGGCAGAAAACACTGTTTTTCAGCAACAAGATTTTGTTTGGAAGCGGGACTAGGCTGATTATAATGCCAAGTAAGCTTTCATTCTTTATTTCTGCTATTTCTGCTAATACAAGTGGCTCCCTTGTAATTATCATGACTATAAAGAAAATCTGAAGCATCTTCTCTCTACCTCTTCCTTCTTGTGAATCTTCTTTCTGTTTTTGAAGTTCCACTTTCAATTCTTCCAATTCCAGTATATTTTAAGAAGCATTCCCTCAATATATTGGATGGCCCAGTAAATGTCTGGAAAACTTCTCACTCAATGTTTATTTATTTATTTTATTTTATTTGTTTGTCAAACGTGTACAAGATAACAAATATAAGTATGAACATAAACAAGAAAAAAGGAAGTAAATATAGATAAATGAGGAGAGTAAAACAAGGACAGTAGGCACACTGGTGTGCTTATGCACGCCCTGTTTAAGGACCTCTTAGGAATGGGGTGAGATCCATAGCAGACAGTTTGAGGTTGAAGCTGTCAGGGTTTGAGGCTGTAACAATGGAGTTTAGCAGGGCATTCCAACCTTTTCTCGTCTGGCAGCCCAGCATGGCGGGAGGAGGGGGAGGGAATTATTTTGTACGAGGGGCTAGTGCATGTGCTGGCTTGCTACTCATGCAGTCCAGTTGCACGTATACCACTGACTGGGAATGGGTTGTGGTCCCTGCTCTAACTCATGGAAAAGGCAGAGAATTGATTCAAATCCCTGAAGGAGAAACCAGAACCCTAATCATAATATTCAGTAAAAACAGATGTCCAAATAAAACTTCCAATCTCCAAGAAGAGAGTCTTGGACATTTTAGTCCTAAAATCTAGAGATTTAGATTTTTTTTAAAAAAAAAATTGTACATTTTTCTTTAACATAGATGAGTGCTTAATAAACAGCGTATTGTCTAGGTCAATTGACTTATCCATAATATTAATAATAGTAACAATATTTACTTGTATATAGTAATATTCTCCAACCTCTAATTTCTACCTTTATTGTCTAACCATTTGTAAAGCAAATCCCAGGTTAAAAAATATTTTTCATCTCCTTTATCCTTTATCTTTAAAATTAACCTATCCATTTCCGCAATTTTTTTAAATTATGTTTTCATCTGTAGGAATTTCTTCATTTTTCCAATATTGTGCAAATACAGTTCTTGCTGCTGTCAACACATGTAATATTAAATATACAACCCCTTTGTTATTTTTCTGGTAATATACTTAACAGAAATATTTCTGGCTTTAGATCTGTATCCTCCCACTCCAAATCCCACTAGAAAATTAGCTTTTCCAAAGGAAGCTATAATTCCTTTACAAGATTAGGAAATAGAGTGGCATGTTTTTGCTAAGGCAGAAAGCACTGTGTGTAACTATGGATAAAGTTTTCTTTGGAGATGGGACTAGGCTGGTTGTTTTGCCAAGTAAGTTTTAGACCTTTATTCTTGCCCATCTTGTCTATACAGGGGGTGGAGGTGTTTTTTGTATTAATAATTGCTGGAAAGAAAATCTGAAAGTCCTTCTTTTGTTTCTTTTCTCCTTTTTTTGCACTTTTAGCTTCCTGTTTGTTTCCTTTCCTTCTTTTGCTTTATCTTCATTCCAGTTAGATTTTGTCTCCTTTAAAAAAAAATGAAATTCTGGTATGCTTTTCCTGAGTGGATTTTCCACAAGTTTCCCTCTAACTCGTGGAATAGAAAAGGCAGGGAATAGATTCACAATAAAGGAGAATGTCTGTAGGGTTGAAATGAGGGCTTCTTGGTGATCTCTGAGCTCAGTTGTTCTCTTGCAGACATTTCATGACCCAGTGCTGATGATGTTACCTAGTTTGGGTAATGAAACGTCCACAATAAAACAACTGAGCTCAGAGAGCCCCAAGGACCCAGTTATGGACTTTCCATCTCTGAAGAAGAAACTGGAGCTGAAAGAAAAGTATTTTATAATGACAGATGTCCAAATGATTTCCATGAGCTGCATCCTTTGAAACAAAACTGTATGTTACTCAAATAAACTTAGCTTTTTATTCCCTTTATCATGCCTTTGTCAATGTCCACTTCTTTTTAATATTTGATTTTTGTCTTTTCCACAAAGAGTAGATGAAGTTGATGACTGTTTAATCCACAAAGCAACCTACATTCCTAAAAATATATATTGCCCATCAGGTCAAATTTTGCTTCTACTGCCTTCTTTTCCAGAACTGAGAGCACAATGAGAAAGATTCTTGAAACTATAAATTATGGGAACTGAAAGGGCAGAGTGGGTTCAAACTTCCAAAGAACCCCTAGAGTCCAAATTAAAGTATTTTACAAGGATAGTTTCCAAATAATTCTTCAAAATTTCCAGGACCATAGTCATTGATATTTTAGTCTAAACTCTAGAGATCTACTTTTTCAAAAGGATGTCATAATTATATGCAAATAGGAATCCGTGTTTTTGTCAAGGCAAAAAGCCTGATTTAGTCTCCAGGCCTTTAATCATCTTAGTTTATCTTCTCTGAACTTTTTCCAAAGTCTCAATATCTTTTTTGTAGTATGGTGACTAAAATTGGTTGCAGTATTCCAGCTGTGGTCTTACTAGGGTTTTGTAAAGTGGCACTAATACTAATTCACGTTATCTTGAGTCTATGCCTCTGTTTTCTTTATTCTATTTCCTTTAATCTTCTCATGTTCTCCCTCATTAAGGTGTCCACCTTCCCAATATTTAGTCTTTGGCTCTTCCACATGGATCAAATGAACTCAATGACTACTTAGTTCCACAAAGCAACCATCATTCCTGGGTGCCCTTCAGATCAAATTTTGGATATGCAACCGTTCCATTTCCAAATAATGCTTCAGATTTCCACCAGCCACCACCCTTGACATTTTAATGGTTCAAGTCTAGAGCTTTAGCATTTCAAGAGGAAGTTGTAAATGCTGAAACAAACAGTAAGCCATGTTTTTGTCAAGGCAAAAAGCACTGTGTCTTCCTTTGGCAACTCTAAGGTCATCTTTGGAGGTGGCACTAGACTGGTCATAATTCCAAGTAAGTTTTAGACTTTTTGTTTTGTTCTTATGGTCCATGCAAGAGGGATCTTTTCCTTGCTCCTCCCCCAATATTTGCAGATTTCAATGATTATCAAAACCACTCCGAATTTATATGCAGTCTTCAGTAATTATAAACAATTTTCAAAAAAATTGTTATGCACATTTTCTAATCATGACTTGGTTTTCAATATTTCATTTCATACCTTTATGTTCAATACTTCATGCTTATGATGTTTGGGAGTAGACTTTTTAGGACTGCCAAAATTAAACCATCCATATCCATGATATCTCCTCAGGACTCCTCCGAGTTGGCTTAAGTGATGACTTTATGTAAAAACTCAGAACACTGTGATAAATTATGGCACTTCTAGAATTGTCTTTGGGACTGGATCAGAGCTGAAGGTTTATCCATGTGAGTTTCTGAAAAAAGAAAAAATATCTGTAATGATACATTTGGGATAGAATGTTTTTATAGAATTTCAGGCTAATTTTGGCTCTGATTTCTAAGCATTTCTTTACAGAGATGAAGTTTTGAGGGCAACAGAAGTAAGAAGGGGACCCTTTTAACTATGAGGGAAATCACAGGAGAACCTTAGGAGTGAGAACTTCATTGTTACAATGGAATGTGAATATAAACCTTTAAATTTGTTTAGATGTCCTTTCATGTGGGAATAGGACAATCTCATGTGTTTTCCCTTGAGAAGGGAAAGAACACATTCCGAGAGCTATCAGACCAGGACTGCAAAAATCTGAATGATTATTAGATGGGAACAAAGTGTGTTTAGCAAATGTCTGTGTCTGGATTTTTTGCAAACTAGATCAGTGGCACCACTTTATTCCACATATCTTCATGAAGTGCTTAATTAATGTTCATTTAAGAATACACCAAATGGAGAAAACCAGTGTTTCAGCTTCCTTTTTGTAAAGACATTTCTTATTGTGTAATCAAGATGGCTATAGGAAAGTGATATTTGGGCAAGGCACCAGGTTAACCGTAATCCCAGGTATGTCAGACATTGTCAAAACACTGGCTTCTTGTGAGTGTTACAGATGAGTAGGATCTCATCTTCATTGTTCTGAAATGAAGAAGAGTAGGATTTTTTTCATTCCTTTTGGGAATGAATGGAATTTTGCTTTATATATTCTATATTGTTCTAGAAAATTGATGTTTCCTCCCCACTTCCTATTGTTTAATAGGATGAATTACATAATAGTATAAATTATGGGTGATAATGTTCCTTCTTTGAGGGAAAAGAAGCACATAAATCAAGAAATCTATATGTTTTCCCTCCCTTTCTTCCTATACTGCTTTGCCATGGTCATTCTCTGTTCTATACTGCTTCATCATCCTTGATTTCTCAATAATTTTGAAATATTGGGGACATATGTCAGCATTCCAATGAAACTCCCCATTTCATTCAGCACTGAGAAATAAAGTTCATCCAAGTAAGAATTTATTAAAGAAGTCATACTGGCACATCTGGAAAAACCTGAATCTAAGAGCTCCAGGTTTTCCATTCCCAATTGAAATTCAAAACCCCATCCCCTGCACCCACCAATCCATCACAATGCCCAATCAATCATCATTCCAACTGGACACATTCCTCCAGGCATTCCTTTCCAGGTGCAGGGTAACTTCTCCTAGACTTTATGACAAGAATGTTGTTGAGTCTAATCTTCCACTGCTCTATGAAATCCCCCCTCCCAAATTCCCACGCACTAAAATGTGGCAGCTTCAAAGCTTCAAAGTAAAATATGGCTTCCAAGGCTGACAACATCATTAAGAGGAACACCTGTTGCTTTTAATGTACAACAATCTATCTAAAGTTATCTTAATGACTCTGAACTGTTGAGATATTTGGGGTTTGAAATCCACCAAGTACATTGGGTGGATATGAACTGAAAAAAAAGCTTTCTTTGACAAGTCAAATATTTGTGAGGGCATCTCCATTACCTTTGCTTTCACTGTTGCCCTGCATTGGACAGTTTTTGCTAAGAAAGAAAGCATTGTGGATTTACAGTAGTTTCAATAAGCTTATCTTTGGAATTGGAACTAAATTGGATATAACTCCAAGTAAGTTCAGCTTTTTATTCCCTTTATCCTTCTCATGTCCTGCCCAATTCAGTTGTCCACCTTCCAAATATTTGTTCTTTGGCTTTTTCACATGGAGCAGATGAAGCCAATGATTGCTTAGTCCACAAAGCCATCTCCATTCCTCAACATTTATATCAGCTTTTTCAATCAAATGTTGGATATACATTTTTTTCCATGCTGGATTGTCTTTTTGAGAGTCACTTTTGGACAATATTGATTGCAGGATAAATAAGATTCTTGAAGCTGTCTAAATTATGGAAATGTAAATTGCAGAGTGACTTCATATTCCAAAGAATAAACATCTGAAAGGAAAATATTTTATAGGAAGACATATCCAAATGATTCTTTAGATTTCAAGCAGGTTATATTTTAATGTTAAAGATTTATCATTTCCCAAGGAAGTTATAGTTGCTGATAGAAATAGGAAGACATGTTGTTGTTAAGGCAGAAAGTATTGTGTATACTGGTGGCAACAGGAATGTCATCTTTGGAAGAGGGACTACACTATTTGTAATGCCAAGTAAGTTTTATTTGTTTATTCTTGTCCTTGTGGTCAACACAAGAGGGTCCTTTCCTTGCTCATTCCTACTGCAATTAATATCCATTAATTTTCTTAATTTGTGTGTATCTGCTTGGTTAGTCATATAATTATGCACATACAGTATGACATAAACACATAAATAGAATATAATAGAATTCTTTATTGGCCAAGTGTGATTGGACACACAAGGAATTTGTCTTGGTACAAATGTGATAAGTAAATATGATAAATAAACTGAGGAAAGGTAATCAGTGAGAAGTAAGGAGTCAAGACACCAGAAGGTAACAATTGCATTCAGCTTACATGTGTTTAATTGATTCCTTTATCTCACAACACTGAGAGTGAATTCCATTAAATAGTGATATAGAAATGGGCCTATGGAAACATAAATTCTACTTGTAAGGATTGAATACATCAATGCAATTTTTGTTATCAGCAGGAGAATATCATGACCAGGTTTGGGAATCTTGGGACTTCTATCAAGTCCTTCCCATATTTCAGTCTGCTGAAAACCTCCAGAAGAGACAGAATTTTGGAACTGTAAGAAAATAGATTGTAATTTCCATTTTCATTTTGAATGAATTCCAACTCAATAATCTAAATATTCCATTCCAAGAACCAAATTAAATGTTCTTGAAAAATAAAAATGATTGAGCATATATTCCTGATATTGAATTGAATTGCCTTGCAATATTTCACTTTGTACATCTATTTTTCATAATGCCTATGATGTTTGGGGATAGATTTAAAAGGGCTGCTACAATTAAACCATGGATACTCCTGACATAAATATGATTTATGTTCCATTGTGACTTCTCATCAAATTTGGCTTAACTGGATGACAGCTAAAAGTTCATCCATGTAAGTTTCTGAAGAAGTTTTCCAAAGATAACTTTTGTGGAATTCTAACATAATCTGGTAGTTCATTTGTGACAGATCTGTTTTTATAGAGTTGTGTGTTGATTCGGACTCCTTCCAAGCTTTTTTCTCCTTCTTACATCTGTTAAGAGCAACAAAAATAAGAAGAAAGTCTCAGGTTAGGTACATTTTCTCAGGGAGGCACTTGGGAGAGACAAGGAGGACCCAAAGGATGAGATCTTCATTGTTACCATGAGATGTGAATATTAGCCCTCAAATTTATTAAGATATCATTTAAGGTAGAAGAAAACAACTTTGTGAATATTTCCCGTGAGAAGGCAAAGACCATATCTCTAGAGCTGTTGGATTGCAAAAATCCAAATGATCGTCTGATGGCAACAAAGTATGAAGCAATCTTGTGATTCTTTGGATTTTTGAATATTTGATCAGAGACTCCATGTTACTCATGGTGGAGCTTCACCAAGGGCTTCATTAATGTTCACTTAAGAACCTGCAGAATGGAGATGAGCAAACACTGTTTCTCATTCCATTTTTGGAAAGTCTTTCCTTATTGTGTGATCAAGGTGGCTATGGAAAAGTGATATTTCGGCAAGGCACCAGGTTAACCATAATTCCAGGTATGTCTAACTGACTCAGTAGATTGGCTTCTCCTTAATGAAGAGGAGTAGTTATTGAGGAGTAGTGGCTCAATATCATTGCTCTGAAGTGGATAAGATGTTTTCTCCCCTCCTCTGGTTTTTTTTTTTTTTAGTATAAATTTTTCAGTATAAATTGCATTAGATAATGAAAGAAAACACAGAAACTAAATTTGAAAACACTATACCTTCTTCCTCCTTTTCTTTACCATGATCCTCCCCTGTATGCATGAAGTTCACAATCCTTGATTTTGTGATAGTTTTGAAATTTTGAAGATGTAGCTAAGGGGAAAATTTGTTGTTCTAGATATGCAACAATTTATATAATGTCATTTTAATGACTGTGAATGGCTGAGAAATATAAGCTTAGGTAGACCCGAACTGGCAAGAAAGTTCTTTTTCTGGCAAGCCAAACATTTTGGGGAATATCTCCACTACCTTTTCTTTTAATGTCCTCCTGCTTTGGGCAATTTTTGTCAAGAAATGTTCCACTGTGGAGTTCTAGTAACTGGAATAGGCTTAGCTTTGGAAGTAGGATTAAACTGACTGTGACTCCAAGTAAGCTTCAACTTTTCATTCCTTTTATTATTCTCATGTCCTGCCCCTCTCCACAGAATAGAATAGAAGAATATAGAATAGAATAGAATAGAATAGAATAGAATTCTTTATTGGCCAAGTGTGATTGGACACACAAGGAATTTGTCTTTGGTGCATNGAATTCTTTATTGGCCAAGTGTGATTGGACACACAAGGAATTTGTCTTTGGTGCATAAACTCTCAGTGTACATAAAAGATATAAGTGATAAACCATGTCCATCTTCTTAATATTTGATCTTTGAGTTCTCCTCAAAGAGCCAATGAAATCAATGACTGCTTAGTTAATAAGGAAACTTTGATCCCAAAAATATCTTGGTGCCCTTTGGATCAAATTTTGGATTTGCAACCTTTCCACATTGAATTGCCCTTGACAGTCATCCTTTGCCCAATAATGAGGGTGGGATAAGAAAGATTACTGAAACTCTCCAATTTATGGGAATTGAAAGGGCAGAGTGGATTCAAATTTACAGATAATCTACAATCCCAATGGAAAGTATTTTACAGAATTATATTTTATTTTAGAATAGAATAGAATTCTTTAGTGACCAAATGTGATTGAACACACAAGGAATTAGTCTTGGTGCATATGCTCTCAGTGTACATAATATTTATAGGGTACAAAAAGCAATTATACTAGGAAACAGTCAATAAAAATCATTAGGATACAAGCAACAAGATTACAGTCATACAGTCATAAGTGGTAGGAGATGGGTGAAAGGAAGGATGGGAAGATTAATAGTAATAGTAATGCAGATTTAATAAATAGTTTGACAATGTTGAGGGAATTATTTGTTTAGCAGAGTGATGGCATTCGGGTTAAACAAATAATTTTAATAATTTTTCATCAAAGTTGACTTAATTGATGAATCTATTTAAAACCCAGATCATTGTGATAAATTATGATACATCTACAATTATTTTGGAACTGGAACAGAGCTGAAGGTTCATCCATGTGAGTTTCTGAAGAGGTCTTCCAAAGATAAATTCCCTGTAATTTTAACATAAACTGATAGTACATTTGTGATAAAGATCTGTTTTTCTAGAGTTCCAGGCCAGTTCTGACTCCTTCTAAGCCTTTCTTACAGAGATAGAGTTTTGAGGCAACAGCAATAAGATGAAGGTCCCTTCTACATTTTAATTATGAGAGAGGCAACAATAGGACCTAAGGCTAACTTTATTGTTCTCAGGCCTTAGGTCTGAGGCTTCAGATATTCAGCAGCCATAATTCTATACATTTTAATCCTAAAGTCCATAGATTTAGCTTGTCAGTAGGAAGTTAGAAGTGCTGATAGAAATAGGAAGCCATGTTTTTGTCAAGGCAGAAAGCACTGTGTCTTATGTTAACAACTATGGGGTCATATTTGGAAGTGGGACCAGACTGGTCATAATGCCAAGTAAGTGTTTAGCTTTTTATTATTGCCACTGTTATTATTGCACAAGGGAGTCCTTTTTTTGATCACCCCCAATTTATATGCAATCTACAAGTGTCTAACAAAATCACTGATTGTATATGGAGATTCTCAGTCATTCAGGCCCTGGTTGTCCCAAAGGTGCTTTTTCAAGAGACAACTGGAATTTGTTTTTCCCTGAAGATNGATCACCCCCAATTTATATGCAATCTACAAGTGTCTAGCAAAATCACTGATTGTATATGGAGATTCTCAGTCATTCAGGCCCTGGTTGTCCCAAAGATGCTTTTTCAAGAGACAACTGGAATTTGTTTTTCCCTGAAGATGTTTCACTTCTCATCCAAGAAGCTTCTTCAGTTCTGAGTCAGAACTGAGGAAGCTTCTTAGATGAGAAGAGAAACATTTTCAAGTGAAAAAACCCAAGAAAATCAACATGCCTTTTGGAAAAGCACCTTTGAGACAGCCATGAGCTGGGATGACTGAGAATCTCCATAGGCAATCTTCCCTTCCTTTTTGAATGCAAAATAAAATAGGCATTTAATAATCCAAATATTTTGTTCCAAGACCCAAGGATAGGATAGCATAGCATAACATAGCATAGAATAAGAAAGAGAATGGAATGGAATGGAATAGAATAGAATAGAATAGAATAGAATACAATACAATACAATACAATAGAATACAATACAATACAATACAATACAATACAATAGAATACAATACAATACAACACAATAGGAATAGGAAATAGAATAGGAATAGAATAGTATAGAATAGGAATAGAATAGGAATGGAATGGAATGGAATAGAAAATAACAGAACAGAATAGTATATGAATAGAATAGAATAGAATTTGGAATGGAATGGAATTTGGAATGAAATAGAACAGAATATAGAATAGAATAGAATAGAATATAGAATAGAATAAATTATAGAATAGAATTTGGAATGGAATGGAACAGATTGGAATGGAATGGAATGGAATAGAATGGAATGGAACAGAACAGATTGGAATGGAATGGAATAGGATAGGATAGGATAGGATACACTTGGAAGAGACCTTGGAGATCTTCTAGTCCAACCTTGAGTACATTTTTCTAATTTTATTTGGTACACAATATTTTATTTTGTGTCTTTGTGAACAAAGTTCTATTTCCTGATTCAAATAGGCATGTTCTTGTTAAGGTAGAAAGCATTGTGTCTAACAATGGCTACAAGATTTCCTTTGGAAGTGGGACTAAGCTCGTCATAATGCCAAGTAAGTTAGTTTTCCCATGGTGGACAGCACAAAAAGTTATTTGCACTTATAATTGTTTCAAAGAATATCCAAAGCTCCTTTCTGTTATTTTTTTATGCCCCTCTCCCAATTTTGGCTTTTATTTGTTTTTGTTTTGGGGGGGAATGAGATTTCCTTGCCTTTTCGCCTTGTTAGTTTTTGCAAAAATACACACACACACACACACACGTACGTACGTACATACATACATACATACATATATATATACATATATATATTTGTTTTTTTATATATATGCTGTTCAGCTTCCTTCGGGTATTATCCCACGTCCATTGTAGTGCTTTTAAAGTTGTAGCAACGTTTGCAACAAATTTAAATGTGCTACAACTTTAAAAGCACTACAATGACGTGGATATACCCGAAGGAAGCTGAACAGCACACATGTAAGTACCCGCGAAAACTTAAAACACACACCACACACACACACACACACACACATACATATACATATACAATACATTAACATAATAACTACATATACATATACATATACATATACATATACATATACATATACATATACATATATATATATATATATATATATATATATATATTTGTGTGCTGTTTAGCTTCCTTCGGGTATTATCCCACGTCATTGTAGTTCTGTTAAGTTGTAGCAACGTTTCAGCAGAATCTCATCTGCCATTCATCATCAGACGAACTCAATACAGAAGCCTGATGATGGCAGATGAGATTCTGCTGAAACGTTGCTACAACTTTAACAGAACTACAATGACGTGGATAATACCCGAAGGAAGCTAAACAGCACAAATGTAAGTACCCGCGAGAGCTTAAAAAACAATATAATATATATATATTTGTGCTGTTTAGCTTCCTTCGGGTATTATACCACGTCATTGTAGTTCTGTTAAAGACAATGACGTGGGATATACCTGAAGGAAAGCTAAACAGCACAAATGTAAGTACCCGCCGAGAGCTTTGTTTTTTTAAGTTTTCGCAGGTACTTACATGTGAGCTGGTTCAGCTTCTTCAGGTATTATCCCACATCATTGTAGTGCTTTTTAAAGTTGTAGCAACGTTTGCAGAATTTCATCTGCCATCATCAGGCTTCTGTATTGAGTCATGACTCCATACAGAAGCCTGATGATGGCAGATGAGATTCTGCTGAAACATTGCTACAAACTTTAAAAGCACGATGACAATGACGTGGGATAATACCTGAAGGAAGCTGGCTGCAATCTTGATTTTTTTAACCTCCTCTTTTTAACACCACTGAAATTGGGCAAATAGTTCGTTTTAGTACGTTGCAAAACCCAAAAAGATAAGCTACGTTTTAGTACCTTGCAAACCCAAAAAAGATAAGCTGGAAAAGCACTGGGGGCCTTGCCTCATTCTAGAATTGTCCTTTCACAGAGGACTTTCTTTAGATGGGATTTAGATACAGTCCAAGCTGTATCCCTGTAAGAACTTAGGCTCAAGGAAAACCACTGTGCAAATTACAGTTAGTTTTGGGTATGTAATGTAAGCAAAAAATAAACTTAGAATCTAATAAACTTAGAATCAAGGGCCTTTTCTTCCATTTACAACATTATTTGAAAAACAGACAGTAATAAATTAACCTGGTCATTCCCTATTTATGCAGAAATAAAGAGCTCTGAATGGAATAGGGTTTACTTGATGATCAATTATATCGAATTACAGGATGGAGCCTTAGCTCTTTAAAGAGACTGTGATTTAATCTATTTAATATACTCACAGAGGCTTTTAGTGTACCGATAAATTGGAGGGCACAGTAAGGAAGAATCTGGAAACATTTTTAAAAAATCTGGAAATTATGGGATTGAAAGGGCAGAGTGAATTCACACTTCCAGGAAAGAAACTAGAATCAAGAAGAAAACTATTTTATAGATATAGATGTCAAAATGATTCATAGTTCCAGTAGTCACAATCCTTGACATTTTAATCCTAAAATATAGAGCCTCATCTTTTTAAAAGGAAGGCATAGTTCTGATGCAAAATGCAAGGGCTATTTTTGTCAAGGCAGAAAACATTGTGTCTGACATGGGCAACAAGATAATCTTTGGAATTGGGACTAAGCTGGTTGTAATGTTAAGTAAGTTTATCTCTTTATTTTAGTCATTGTGGTCAGCTCAAAACAATCCATTCCTAACATTAATTTTCCTATTTTGTGTGCATATGTCCAAGTATTCAGATAAGTGTATGCATTTGACATAACACAAAAAGTGTCATGAATACACTGGAAAAAGGTAACAAGGAGCAGTCAAGATACGACCATGTGACAATTGCACTAAGCTTAAATGTGCATAAAGAGTACACATTGATTTCGCAAAATCGAGAGTGAATGGCATTAAATAACTGATATGAAAATGAACTTGTGGAAGTATTACACACCTTCTTTCAAGGGTTGAATCCATCTACAACATTGCTGAATTTCTGTTATCAGCATGAGAATACATATCATGATAAGGTTTGGGAATCTTTATATTTCTATCCAGTTGTTGCCGTATTTTAATTTCCTCTCTCCTCCCCAATTCCTTTTGGGAGACAATTACAAGAGATAGTGCTCAACATTTTTATCCTAGAGATTTAGTTTTTCAAAAGGAAGTTATAATTGCTGATACAAATAAGAGGACATATTTTCTATGGAGATCCTATGGAGATTTTCAATCATCCAGGTCATGGTTGTCTGAACAATGCTTTTCAAAAGGAAATGGAGCTTCCTTGAATATTTTTTCCTTGAAAACATTTCACTTCTCATCCAAAAAGCATCCCAAAACTTGAAGGCAGGATAAGAAGCTTTTTCTTGATTGAAAAGCAAAATGTTTTCAAGAGGAAAAAGACCCCTAGAAAATCTAGTTGCCTTTTGGAAAAGCATATTTGGAGAAGAATATGTTTTTGTTAAGGCAGGAAGCATTGTGTCTAACAGTAGGTATGATAAGGTGATCTTTGGAAGTGGGACTAGGCTGGTTGTAAGGCCAGGTAAGTTTCATCCTTTTATTTATGCTTTGTCGTGAGTTCAAGAGGGTCTTTTCTTTGTTCATCTCATCCCATCAAACTATGAAGTGCAGTGACATGTGGAGGAGCACACTTTGACAAAAAAAAATCCAGATTCAATTCTGGTCTCCCCATTTTCAGTTGAGGAAAAACGACTTTGACTTTAAAGATTGGCATCTCTATGTCAACAGTATTAAGCAACTAAAATGGTTCATCCATGTGTGGGTTTACACAACCCTTGAATTGGTAATGGAATTTAAATATTTTTACTCCTGATTCTGTGGGTGTGGCTTGGTGGGCATGGCTTGGTGGTCATTGCAGGGGAAGGATACTGTAAAATCTCCATTCTCTCCCCACCCCCCTAACCTGCTTTCCAGCTCTGTTCTCCTATGCAGGGCAACTGGGACTTGGGAGGCAGTGAATAAATGGGCAGGGCCATTCAGAGGTGGTATTCTGAAATACTCAAAATTTTTGCTACCAGTTCTCCAGAACTGGTCAGAACCTGCTGAATACCACTGATACCTTGAATTATGTGTAACTTGGCATATAATCAAGCAATTGTCCTGTTCCCTAATATGCTAGATTCCCCATAGATAAATTATATTATAGCTTTATAAGTTCTTGAGGTGGGAAAATGGTACAACTTTTTAATATAAATTTATAATTGTTCTCCCATTGGGGAACTAGAATTGGTCCTTCTAATGAAAAAAAGAACTGTGGTGATATTATAGCAGTGTTCCAATATCTAAATGGCTGCTACAAAGAAGATGGGGTCAACCTATTCTTGAAAACACTTGGCAAGGCAAGAAGCAAGGGATAGAAACTAACCAAGGAGAGATTCAACCTAGAACTAAGGAAAACTTTTCTGACAGTGGAACAATACATTGGAACATGGAATGACTTGTCTTCAGAAGTTCGGAGTGCCGCATCACTGGATGTTTTTAATAGACTGGACAATCATTTGTCTGAAATGGTATATGGTTTCCTGTCTGAGCATAAGATTGGGCTAGAGGAACTCAAGACCTCTTCTAACTTTATTATTCTGCTTCCAGACATAAAAGAAAGTGAACCATTCATGAATTATGAAATAATGATATCACAATCTACAATAAATTAAACTTTATAATTTGGTTTCACTGGTGAGACACAAAGAGAGAAAAAAATGAGCTGGGACATGAAGTTTGAGAGATCTTTGAAGATGATCAACAATGAAACAATGAAACAGTGTGAGGTTTTGGGTGTTCTCTGAGCTTGGTGGTTTCCTTGCAGACATTTCATTACCAGATTAGGTAATGTCACCAATTTACTGTGCACCAAGGATTCAGTTCAACTCTGAGCGACAAATATTCTGTTCTATTGATGAGACATTCTTTTTCTCATTGATATGTCAACCCAGTGTTCCCTCACCCACATAACATTGTCCTTTTGCTCTTAGTGATAGTGTATCTTAGTCTCTGGATATTTAGTCAGTTGATTCTTCCTGTGTAGTCAAGCCAAAGTGCGTTAATAATCAAGGAGGAGAATCCAATCCATTGGTCAGTAGATTAGATATTGTCAAATTTGGAAACAGCATTGTAAATATGTTATCCTCTCTACTTTAATATTAAAATAACAGAGTTGGAAGGGACCTTGGAGGTCTTATAGTCCAACCTCCTGCTTAGGCAGGAAACCCTACACCACTTCAGACAAATGGTTATCCAATCTCTTCTTTAAAAGTTCCAGTGTTAGAAAATTTACAATTTCTGGAGGCAAGTTGTTCCACTAATTAAATGTTCTAATTGTCAGGAAGATTCTCCTTAGTTGTAGGTTGCTTCTCTCTTTGATTAATTTCCACCCATTGCTTCTTGTCCTGCCGTCAGGTGCTTTGGAGAATATCATTTACAGATAAACAGAATTGGAAGGGAAACTTGTAAATCATCTAGTCCAATTCCCCCACCCAAACAAAAGACCTTACACCATTTCTGACAAATGGCAGTCCAATCTCTTCTTGTAAGTCTCAAGTGAAAACTTCCAAAGGCAAGCTGTTCCATTGGTTGATTGTTCTCATTGTCAGATTTTTTTCTTATTTTTAGGTTGAATATCTTCTTGAATAGTTTCCATCCATTGCTCTTTGTCTGGCCTTTGGATGCCTTGGAAAATAGCTTGACCCCCTTCTCTCTGAGACAGCCTTTCAAATATTGGAAGACTGCTATCATGTCTCCCCTGGTCTTTCTCTTCACTAAACTAGCCATACCCAGTTCTAGTAACTGTTCTTCATATATTTTATTCTCCAGTCCCTTAATCATCCTGTTTGCTCTTCTCTGCAGTTTTTCTAGAATCTCAATATATTTTTACAGTGTGGTGACCAAAACTGAATGTAGTATTCTAGGCATAGTCTTACTAAGGCTATATTCCCTCTTCTTTGTGGCAGCCCCTGAGATATTGGAACACTGCTATCATGTCACTCCTATTCCTCCTTTTCATCAAACTAGATATAAGGCCCAACCTTCTTTAAAATATGCACTTAGAATGTACAAAGCTCATCTAACTACAGCCATAGTTGTAGCTTTGCATATGTTTATGGTAAAGAAGAAATCATTGTGTGAACCTCAGATGATATTTGGTTCAGGGACAAAATTAATTGTCCAACCATGTAAGTTTGTTCTGTTTCTATAAAAGTAGCTTTTTTCCCCTTTCAATTTTTTTAAATCAATGTTTTTATTTTGCTATTATTTATGTCCCTGTTTGTGATTTTCCTCCACTATAATTATCTTTATTTATTTTTGTTCCTTTATTGTTGAGGGTTGATCCTAAAGGGCAGAAGCTCTCTGTCAATTAGAAGGAAGGAAGGAAAGAAAGGAAGGGGAAAGAGAAAGAAAAAGAGAAAGAAAGAGGGGAAAGAAAAAAAGAAAACAAGGAAAGAAAGAAAGTGAGAGAGGAGAGAGAAAGAAAAGGAAAATAAGGAAGGAAGAAAGAAAGGGTAGAGAGAGAGGAGAGAGAAAGAAAAGGAAAATAAGGAAGGAAATGAAAGAAAAGGGAGGATGGAAACAATAAAGGAGGAAAGTCAGAAAGAAAGGAAGGAAAGAGGGAAGGAAGAAAGCTAAACAAATGGAAAATAGTAAGAAATTAAGAATGCCTGTTAGTTTGTTTCTTATTTCTCCCTCTATATTTTGTATTCTAATTTTGAAAATAAAAATTTAAAAAGTAAGCAAAAGATATCCATCTAATAAACTTAGAATCAAGGGACTTTTCCTCCATTTTCAAAATTCTTTGAAAAAAAGACAGTAACAAATTAACTTGATCATTTTCTGTTTACACAGAAATAAGGAACAGGGCTTACTGTATGATCAATGTATATAGAATTGCAGGATGGAGTTTTAGCTCTTTATATTTGTAGAGGCTTTTTGTGAATTGACAAATTGGAGGGCACAGTATGAAAAAGTCTGGAAATGTTTGAAAAACGTCTGGAAATTATGAGATAAAAAGGGCAGAGTGGATTAACACCTCCAGGGAAGAAACTAGAGTCCAAAAGAAAAAAATATTTTACAGGTATAGATGTCAAAATGATTCAGATTTCCAATATCCACAATCCATGACTATTCCTAAATTTTAGAGACTTAGCTTTTAAAAAGGAAGGCATAATTTTGGTGCAAAAAGGAAGGAAAGTTTTTGTCAAGGCAGAAAGCACTGTGTCTAACTTTGGCAACTATAAGGTGATCTTTGGAAGTGGGACTAGGCTGGTCGTAATGCCAAGTAAGTTTTATCTCCTTATTCTTGGCATTGTAGTCAGTTCAGAACAATCCTTTCTTAAAATGAATGAATGAATTAATTAATTCATTCATTCATTAATGACTTGTATTTTTCTTGAAAACCAAACATCTCAAAATTCTATTTCAATTACAGAGGCATGGTCCCAAGGGTGCTTTTTTTCAAGAGGCAACTGGACTTCCTGGTTTTTCTTTAAAGACGGTTCATTTCTCATTCAAGAAACTTCTTTAGCTCTGGCTGGATGGTGGGGAACAGAAGGATTTATACTCCTTGCTAGACAGCTGGTCATTTGCATCCTTTTAGTAGGTCATTAAGGTCACCTGGAGATTTATCTGTATCATCAGGGTTACCTGAATGATGCAAATAGGTTGTAGATTGGAGATAGATGATGGTATATCCTCCCCCTCTGTTGAGAGAGAGCTGTTTAATTTTGACATAGATGGCCTCTTTAACCCCCTTTCAAACCAGCAATGTTCTCTGTTCAAAATATGATACAGATAAACCTCCAGGTGATCCTAATAACCCGTCAAAAATGCAAATCGCCAGTTGTCTGCAAGGAGTATAAATCCTTCCTTTCCTCCATCCAACTGAAGAAGCTTCTTGGATGAGAAGCGAAATGTTTTCAAAGAAAAACCAGAAAGTCCAGTCACCTCTTGAAAAAAACACCTTTGAGACAACCATGACTTGAATGACTGAGAATCTTCTTAAACATAGAGAGGTATAAAGTTGGCTCTGGAGTAAAGGAACTAAACTTACCTCTCATTAAAGTAGGTGGTATTTAAATGAGGACTTCATTGACTCCATCAGTTTCAACAGGACCAATAAAGGAGAATATTTGTGGCTCAGGGTTGACATGAAGGAGTCGTTGATGCTCTCTGAACTTGCTCAGGGAGCACCAAAGATCTAAATCCAACTCATTTCATCATTCATTCCCATTGATCCATTGAGAGCTGTGAAAGTGTTTTTGACTCTGGGTGGACACCCAGATAGATGTTTGTTCAATGATGATCTGCCCCCTAATCTGGTCCTTCAGATGGACAAAAGGACAAGGACAAAAGATGAGAATTAAATAAGACTCTCTCACTTGGTTGTTAATGAAATCAATCTCTGGGTTGAAGAACCTATCAAACCCACTGTCTCTCTGTCCCCCTCTCTCTCTCTGTCTCTCCCTCTCTGTGGGTGTGGGTGAGTGTCTGTCTCTCTGTCTTTGTCTCTCCCCTTTGAAGGTTGGAATAGAAGTGAGGATATCCTACCCTATATATTTATCAACAAATCTATTCTTTTATTCCAACATGATAAAGGCCTGTTGGAATTCATTGGTAGATAACTTCATCCTTTTCATCCAAAACAACTTTATTACTTTAGAATTAGCTATCAGATTGGGATATCCACAGGCCTTAAGGTTTTCCCACTGAATTGATAGTCCATGCAACAAACTGTTGCATACCATCTGCATTCACTCCCTTTCTTGTGCCTGGGAAGTTTTTGATAAGGCTGAAAACACTGTGGGGAGAGTGGTACCTGGAAGCAAATATTTGGAGGTGGGACTAGACTAGTCGTGACACCAAGTAAGTCTCTCTCCTCTTAACACCATGATTTATTTATTTTGCATATGTAGTAAGATTTTCTTTTTTTCGACACACATATCATCTTTTTTCTTTACTTTTCTTTTTTACTTATATCTGTTTTAAGTCTCCTTTCTTAAAAAAGAAAGATGGAATTGATTTCATTGTTTGTTTGTTTATTTATTTATTGATAACATTTATTTGTTTTCCATCTGATACCAACAACTCTGGGCAGCTTACAACATAAAAAATAATTGGAATTTTAGGGGAAGCAATATCTATGGGAGGTAGAGGTAATTTATATTGTAAAGGAGATTAGATATAGGACTTACTGGTTTCCCATTCATAAACAGACCACTTAACAGTGCTTGAAAATTAGCAAAGAAGGCCATTTTGTAAAAGTGTTGCTTGTAGTGCTACAGAACTTGGACAAAACTCACTTTTGAAAGTGGGACCATACTTGTTGTCCTCCCTGGTAAGCTGAACATTTTTGAATGTGCTTCTTTAGGGGACAGTTGGGTCTTTTGGAGTTTTCTGAGCTTGGTGGTTTTCTTGCAGACATTTCAATATCTTACTATGTAACATTATCAGTACTAGAAGAGAGTAGGGTTTGCTCTGAACTTTGTATATACTTGTGGCTTGCCCTGTCAGTGTTTCTGGGAGCATGAAGGACTTTCCATGGTAAAGATAATCACTACCAGATAAGATGTGGTGTAAAAGGCTGCCATGCTGTAAAGACATTTCCCATAGTGTTCAGAAGTCTACTTGGAATTTTCAGTTTGGCAGTGGAACCAAACTTATAGTTCTTCCTGGTAAAATTAGTTAATTAATTAATTGCTTCTTTCCTTCTTCCTCCCCTCTTTCTCTCTCCCTCCTTCCTCTCTCTCTCTCTCTCTCTGTCCTCTGAAGGCTGGGATAGAAGTGAAGACATCTTACCCCCTGTATTTATCAACAAATCTATTCTTTCATTCCAACATGATGAAGGCCTGTTGGAATTCATTGGTAAATAACTTCACACTTTCATCGAAGATAACTTTATTTGTCTACTTCAGATTGGGATGTCTATAGGCCTTAAAGTTTTCCCATTGAATTGATAGTCCATGAAACCAACTGTTGCATACCATTTGCATTCACTGCCTTTCTTGTGTCTGGGAAGTTTTTGACAAGGCTGAAAGCACTGTGGGGAGGACAGTGCCTGGAAGCAAATATTTGGAATTGGGACAAGACTAGTTGTGATACCAAGTAAGCCTCTCTCTCCTTAATACCATTATTTATTTATTTTGCAAATGTAGTAAGACTTTTTTTCCTTTTTTCTGCAGACACACCAACATTCTGTGTCAAATATGCTTTTATTCTATCTTGTACCAATAAATTGATATGAGGGGAATAGGCAAGATGTTAATTTATAAAACATTGTTGTTTTTTTCCAGTGGATCAGCAAATTATTGAAAAAAAGCTAATGTTTTCCCCTTCTTCCTTTCTTCCCTCTTTTTTCTTTTTCCTTCCCTTCTCTTCCCTTCATTCTTCTCATTCTCATCTCCTTCCTTCATCCTTCCTTCCCTCTTTTCTCTTTCCTTCCCTTCCCTCTTCTCATTCCCATCTTCTTCCTTCTTCCTTCCCTTCCTTCTTCTCATTCCCATCTCCTTTCTTCCTCTTTCCTTCCTTCCCTCTTCTTTCCCTACCCTTCCCCCCACTTCCCATTTTAATGGACCCCAGAATAAAAGTGCTAGATTCAACAGTCAATCAGCCATTACAGCCATGGTCATACAACAGCCTTTCCTTATTTGATTGCTGTATTTATCTGCCACCATTTCCCATAAGACTCTAGTAGTAATTTTACCTGTCTTCTATGCATGGTGCTCAGTCAACATCTGTTTTGTTTTGTTTTTGTCCTTTCACTCAATTGTGCCTGAATCTTAGAGTCTGCCTGGACAAGTCCCTTTAGTTTTTCAAAAATAGTCTGCCATTGTCTCCTTCCTAGAGCAGATAGAAAGTGACTGGCCCCAGCAGGTCTAGAACTCACAGCCTTCTCCCAATTTCTAGCCTGATGCCTTAACCACTACTCCAAAATAAAAACATACTGCTTACCTCTTAAGTGTTTTAATATGAATACTGATAGCATAGTAGGTATTATATAAAGATTTGTAGAATTCAGAAATCATATGGGATTCATTTGAACCCTTCTTATTCTTCATTGATTCTTTTAAAACATCAGGAATGAAGGATGAATGAGCTCTGAAGGTTTTTGTAGGCTTAGAGATCACCATGCCACTGACTATAAAGTCATCTTTGGTAAAGGAACCTTTTTAATGGTGAAACCATGTAAGTATCACGCCTTCTTATTTTGCAAGCAATATTAGTGGACACCAATCTCATGGCATGTCTAATTATCTGGAGAAAATTAGAGGAGCAGGTCTTATGGGCTCTGTTATGACCCTATGAGCCTAAATGAATGTTGATCTCATGACCATGGAGATGCTTCAACAGTTGTAAGTCTGAAAAATGGCCATAAGTCTTTTTTTTTCCCAGTGCCATTGCATCTTTGAAGACACTAGATGCACTGTTGTAAGTCAAGGATATATTAACCAGGTTCAACTCTCCATAGTTTTTTTTTTTAAGTCAGGTTCAACAAAAATTGTAATGCTCATTCTATCAGTGTGGGAGCCTCTTAGAGGATATTTTTTGGCTTCAGATAAGTAGATTTGCTTGCTTATATCTGGAGTATAATGGTATCCCTTTAATCAAATTTGATCCCTGGTGGCTACCTGGGACTGCCATTGACTTCTGAGCTGCAGCTGGCAAAGAAGCCAACATAGTTTTAGGTTGCATAAACAGAGGGATATAATCAAGATCATGTGAAGTGTTAATACCACTTTATAATGCTTTGGCGTTTGGAAAACTGCATTCAGTTTGGTTTCCATGATGTAAAAAAGATGTTGAGACTCTAGAAAGAGGCTAAAACATATGAAGAACAGTTGCAGGAACTGGGTATGTCTAGACTAATGAAGGACTAGGGGAGACATGATAGCAGTGTTCCAATATCTTGGGCTGCCACAAAGAAGAGGGAGTCAAACTATTCTCCAAAGCACCTGAGGGCAGGACAAGAAGCATTGGATGGAAACTAATCAAAGAGAGAAGCAACTTAGAACTAAGGAGAAATTTCCTGACAGTAAGAACAATTCATCAGTGGAACAAATTGCCTCCAGAACTTATGAATGCTCCAACACGAAAGGTTTTTAAGAAGAGATTGGATAACCATTTGTCTAAAATGGTGTAGGGTTTCTGCCTAGGCATGGGGTTGGAATAGAAAACTACCAAGGTCCTTTCCAATTCTGTTATTCTATTCTTATTTTATTCTTCTGTTGTATTTTGGGAATTTTCAGCTTTGCTTCTAACCTTTGGATCATTATCGAGTTGAACTTTGAGACCAAATGCACTCATGGAAATACAACACCCAGAGAGTCTCTGTAAACCTCTTTGTATATATGTTTGAGAAAGTGTTTGTTCCTGGTAACTGCCTGGTTTTCTTGCAAGATTTCAGAAGTGGTTTGTCATTGTTTCCTTTCTAGGGCCAAGAGTGAAGGATTGGCTCAAGATCAACCAGCTTCCATGCCCAAATCAGAGCTAGAACTGTAGGGTCCTTGGTGCTCTTCGAGTTTGTTTGTTTTCTTGCTTATGCTTCATTACCCAACCAGGTAACATCTTCAATGCACTGAATTTCTGCAAGAAAATAACAAAGCTCAGAGAGCACCAAAGGACCCTGAGCTACAAATGTTCTCTTTATCAGAACTAAAACTCACAGTCTCCCTGTTTTTAGACTGGTGCTTTAACCACTAGACAACTGGCTCTCCTCTGTAAACCTACAAAGTACAAGCCTCTTCCTAAAGGTTGTCATTTTGCAAAGGATGGTATCAGAGTGTTACACAAGTAGTGGATGGAATAAAATTCAATTTGGATGTGGCACCAACCTAGTAGTTTATCCTGGTAAGTCCACATTTTTATACATGCCACTTTGAAGAAATACATTTCAGAAACTACTTAAGGAAATTGTGGTTTCATTAATTCTATATTTTACTTGAGAACATCAGTATGTATTAGTAATGGATGGAAACTTAACACAGAGAGATTCAACTCAGAACTGAGATGAAAGGGAGAACAATTAATCATAGAATGGCTTGTCTCCAGAAGTTGTGGGTGATCCATCATTGGAAGTTTTCAAGAAGAGATTGGACAGTCATGTGTCCAATGGTACAGGGACTTCTGTTTGTGCAAAGAGATAGATACAGATAATCAGAGTTGGAAGGGACTTGTAGGTCATCTAGTCCAGCTCCCTGCCCAAGCAAGAGACCCTACACCATTTCTGACAAAAGATGCTCAAGTGATGGTGCTCCCACAACTTCCGAGGGCAAGCTGTTCCATTGGTTGATTGTTCTTACTGTCAGAAAGTTTCTCCTTATTTCCAGGTTAAATCTCTCCTTGTTCAGTTTCCATCCATTATTCCTTCTCTGGCTTACAGGTGCTTTAGAAAATAGCTTGACCCCTTCCTCTCTGTGGCAGCCCCTCAAATATTGGAAGATTGCTATCATGTCTCCCCTGCTTCTTCTCTTCACTAGACTAGCCATATCCAGTTCCCGTAACCGTTCTTCATAAGTTTTAGTCTCCAGTCCCCTAATCAGCCTGGTTGCTCTTCTCTGCACTTTTCCTAGAGTCTCAACATATTTTTTATAATGTGGTGACCAGAATTGGATGCAGTATTCTAGGTGTTGCCTTACTATGACTTTACAGAGTGGTATTAGTACCTCACTTGATCTCAATTGTATCACTTTGTTAATGCAATTTAGGATTGCATTAGCATTTTTGGCTGCTGCTGCATACTGCTGGCTCATATTTAGCTGGTTGTCCATTAAGACTCCAAGATCCCTCTCACAGTTACTGCTATTGAGGCCGGTTTCACCCAGTCTATATGTGTACTTTTGGTTTTTCTTGCCTAAGTGCAGGACTTTACTTTTCTCTACATTGACTATATTGAGGGTTGGACTAGAAAACTTCGAAGGTTCCTTCCACATCTATTATTCTCTAATTCTGCAATTCTGGTTAGTTTTACCCTTTAAATTGAATTTAAATTGCTTAAGTATTGCTCTCACATCCAAGCACATTTAAGAGCAACCATGGTATTTGGTACATCAGCCACAAGTTACATAGGGATTGGGAAAATAGGAATGTTCTGTAGATGATAGTTTCCTGCACAACTTGTGGGTTCTACTGTCCAAACTTTTGTCCAGTTTTTTTTTTCTTTTCATCCTTTGACAGCTACATTTTATCATATATTATTTTTATTGCCCTTTTTATTAACTGCTGGATTGCAGGGTTAAATGTCTGTTGCTGCAGGACAATTAATCTTCTCATCGGTGTGTCCATCTTCCAGCCCTTGTCTGACTTCAAAGTTATCTTTCTTAACTCTTACCTCGCTTACATATGTTTTCTTCTCTTAGGATCATTTTTATTCTCCTTGGTCTCCAAATATTTTTGTTATAAAAACAGCATTTTCCAGAAGTCTTTCATTCAAATTACCCTGCTGAGCTTTGGCTGAGTACCACCCTCTATTGAAACTGAATTAATCAAATGCTACTTACACCCTCAGACAGTTGATAGAACAAAGACATAAATAGCTGGAAGGGACCTTAGAGATCTTCTATTCCAACCCTCTGCTCAACCAGGAGACCCTGTACCATTTCAGATAAATGGCTGTCCAGTCTCCTCATAAAAGCTTTGAAAGATCCTGAGAGGCAAACAGAGCTCTGAGAAAGAATATATTTGTAGTCTTGACCCATTACTCTATAGTTCAGAGGTGGTATTCAGCAGATTCTGACCAGTTCTGGAGAACTGGTAGTGGAAGTTTTGAATAGTTTGGAGAACTAGCAAATGCCACCTCTGACTGGCCCCACCCCCATTGTCTGCCTCCTGAGTCTCAGATGATCAGTTGGGTCTTCTTTTGTTGCCCTGCACAGGAATACAGAGCTGGAAAGCAGGTTACTGGAGTGGGGTGGGAATGGAGATTTTACAGCAGCCTTCCCCTTGGCATGCCCACCAAGCCACGCCCACATAACTAGTAGTAATTTTTTTTTAATCCCACCACTATTTTGAAGGCAAGGCATTCCATTGGAGTGTTGTTAGGAAATTTCTTCTTAGTTCTAGGTTGCTTTTCTCCTTGATTAGTTACCATCCATTGCTTCTTATATTGCCTTCAAGTGCTTTGGAAAATAGGTTGACCCCCTCTTCTTCGTGGCAGTGCATTAAATATTGGAACACTGCTATCATACACAATAATAGTTCTTTTTTTTACGTTAAAAAGTTCAGGATGCTAGTGACTTTTGAAATTACACTGAGAATGCCTTCAAATCCTTTGGGGATCATTGAAGGCCATAGCTTAGAGACCTTTAAACATATTACTGCAGTAAGCATGTTTACTGAGTAAAATAAGACATGTGAGATTTGAAAGTTTGAAGAGCAATATTCTAACACAAATGGAAAACTTTTAATGTAAAAATATATAACATGTTGAAGGAAAGACCAAAAAATGTTTTGGAGCTCTTCCTGTAGGTTGTCATTTTGTAAAGGAAGGTGTCATAGTGTGACACAAGTAGTGGATGGAATTTTAAATTTGGAAGTGGTACCAAACTAGTAGTTCACCCTGGTAAGTGGACATTTTTATATAAGCCATATTTAAGGAATAAATCTAAGAAACTCTCTAAGGGAATTCTGCTCTAATTAATCCTATCTTTTATTTGAGAACATTACAATAATTATTTTTTACCCTGTAGCATACAAGGGTAAAACTGGTAATCTCTCTTTAGGGTTACTTTGATTCCCAAATAGCTCCATTAAAACATATCTATGCTCATAAAATAACCCTCAGCTTGGTGTTCTGCAATTTAAAATAACATATCCTGCCATTTTATCAGAAAAAAACGCTATGATACTGATAAAATGAAAGTTCAATCAGAATAGAATAGAATAGAATAGAATAGAATAGAATAGAATAGAATAGAATTCTTTATTGGCCAAGTGCGATTGGTGCAAATGCTCTAAGTGTAAATAAAAGAAAAGATACATTCGTCAAGAATCAGAAGGTACAGAGACAGTTTATTCAAGATCCATCCCCAAAGACCAGTAATTTTGGGGAATAAATCTTTAAATTGCATTATTACATTTTCAAAAAAAGCAGATAAGAGGAATATTATAGTGTAATATGTAAAGTCCACTCTGGATGGAGGGGAGAACAAAACTTTTAGAATTCTATGATTCTATGTATTTTCTGAATTGGGTTATACAGTCCAGGATTGGTAACTCCTTTTTTGCACATTTTAAAGTTGAATTAAATGGGTTACACATTTAATTCAAGTGTAAAATTTGTAACAAAAGGTGAAATAGGAGAAGGAAATATTTTTTAAACAAAAAATTATAAAAAGCAGATTGAAAGCTGGAGGTGATTCTCCTCCACCCTGAATTCAGATGCAGTGCACAATCAACATAAGAACATTTATTTAATGCTTGGGAATGTTTAGGAATTTACAGAAAATGTAGAAAAGAAAAAAGAGACTACTCTGCAGCTAAACATGTTCTCTTCTTAAAAAGGCCTTTGTTTAGCTTGTCCTAGAGAACAGACTCTTTTTTTCTTTTTTTAATAAAAGTCTTTTAAGTCTCTTCTTTCTTAAAAAAGAAAGAGGGGATTTGTTTATTTATTTGCTTGTTCATTGATTTGTTTATTTATAAAATTTATTTTTCACCCATCTTGTACCAACAACTCTGGGCAACTTACAACATAAAAAATAAGTGGAATTTTAGGGGAAGCAATATCTATGGGACATGGAGGTAATTTAGTACTGTAATGAAGATAGGATTTAGGACACTGTTCATAAAGAGATCAGTTAACAGTGCTTGGAAGCTAGCAAAGAAGGCCATTTTGTAAAGGTATTCTTTGTAGTGCTACAATACTCGGACAAAACTTACTTTGGAAGTGGGACCACACTTATTGTCATCCCTGGTAAGATGAACATTTTTGAATGTGCTTCTTTAGGAGACAATTGGGACTTTTGTAGGGTTCTTGGTGTTTTCTGAGCTTGGTGATTTTCTTGCAGACATTTAATTACCCACCATGGTAACATCATCAATAGAATAGAATAACAGAGTTTAGAAGGGACCTTGGAGGTCTTCTCATTTAACCTCTGCTTAGGCAGGAAACTCTACACCATTTCAGACAATCTCTTCTCAAAAAGTTTCAGTGTTGGAGCATTCACAACTTCTGGAGGCAAGTTGTTCCACTGATTATTCTAAGTGTCAGGAAATTTCTCCTTAGTTCTAGGTTGCTTCTCTCCTGGATTAGTTTCCACCCATTGCTTCTTGTCCTGCCCTTTTTACATTAAAATATACATTTTATAATTCTTACTGGAACTTCTTCCTTCTTGTCTTCTCCTCAGGTCTTTGAAGAATAGTTGACCCATTACTCTCTATGACAGTTCCTCCAATATTGGAAAACTGCTATATTTGAGGGGCTGTCACAGAGAAGAGGGGGTCAACCTATTCTTCAAATTACCTGAGGTGAAGACAAGAAGTAACAGATGGAAAATTAATAAAGAGAGGTCCAATCTAGAATTAAGGAGAAATTTACTGTTGGTGAGAACTTTTAATCAGTAGAACAACTTGCTTTCAGAAGCTGTGGTTGTTCCAACACCGGAGGTTTTTAAGAAGGGATTGGATAGCTTTTTGTCCAGAATGGTATAGGTTCTCTTGCTTGAGCAAGGGCTTGGACTAAATGACCTCCAAGGTCCTTTCCAACTCTTGTTATTTTATATTCTGTAACCCTGGTGTCCTTGGGTTTGATGCTTTGTAGAGTGAATGCAGAGTTGGGTCCAAACCTAATATAGATTTATTTAAGGTCTTCAGCTAATTCACTAAATGAAAACAACAGCAGGAAATGCAGTAAGACAAGCTACTACTGCTCAGATTGTAAGCTCTTAGTCATAAAACAATAGCATCAGATGAAAGCCCACAGGGAAGGAGGCGTAAGCTTTGTGAGTTTTTCTCTAAAATGAGTTTTGGAAAGTTTCGCAAGCACTTGAAGACATTATCAGCTTGTTTTGCAAGAAAAAAAGTACACAAGTAAAAGTATATGATATTAAGGTTTTGTGCTTGTGTTTGTATTTGAACTGGGAATGTGTGCATGGATATTCAATACAAGAGGTAAAAACTGAATGGCATGCGGGGACACAAGGCCCACATAATCATCGGGCTGGCGGGCCCTGTGACAACTTCTCCCCCCTGCCTGTTTTAATAACTTACTAACCCTCCCTATCTTGCAATTGTTTACCTTTTGAAAGGTTATAATGCTATTTTTATAATTTTAAAACTTTTAATCTTACTTTGATTTCAATGTTATTTTCATAAATTGTATTGAACACTGCTCAAGCCGTTCTCTCAGGGAGATGGGTGATCAAGAAATAAGAAATATAAACAAATAAAAATACATTTTCCTGAGGCTCCTTTGTGGCCAGAAGAATGAAAAAATGACAAAAGAGCTAGAATTTCAAAAGATTTATTTATTTATTTATTTATTTATTTATTTATTTATTTATTTATTTATTTATTTATTTATTTATTTATTTATTTATTTATTTATTTATTTATTTATTTATTTATTTATTTATTTATTTGGCTAGCAAGTATTAGATAACAGGCATAAGCATAAGCATGGTTAAGAATACATGAAATGGATATGAATAAAAAAAGAAACAACCAAAAGAAAAAAGCGGGATAAAAGACAGAATTTATACTACTGAGTTTCATAACAGTTAATGCCTCAAGAGGCAGGCATAACTGAAAAATTCAAGAAGGCAAAATGAAAACGTTTTTTAGGATTTCAGGTATAAACATGTCTGAGAGATAAATCCCTGCTAAATTAGTTAGGAAACTTCTTAAATTCCAGATAATATTGACAAGGCTACTTGGGCAGGCTGAATTTCAAAGAGAACAAGTTCCTATCAACCTTAAAACATCTGGAATTTACCTGCTGGTTCTTTGGATCCAGACCTATCTACCTACCTATTTGCTTGTTACTAGACTTGCCAAAACCTTTTACTCTATCTTCCATTTAAACAAGATGTTCTCTTAAGTACCAGTTTTGAGGTTTCAGCATCTTCTCAGTTTTGTCCAGGTTCAAAATCTTAGCTAGCCTGATTAGTACTTTAAGAGGAGGTCAGTAGATATGTGCTAGATTAAACTGAGTTCTTAAGAACACACATGGCCACCTGGAATTTTGGAGTTCACTCTTGGATCTTGTCCAGAAATCCACCAAATACTTAATCCAAGGCTGTCAAACTTGCAGTCCGTGGGCCAGATACTTCACACACTGGTCAGATCTTTTTTCAGTGCCATTGTCACTCTGAATGGTCGCTAAACGAATAGTTCTAAGTCTGTATGTATTTCCCAAGCTTTTCAGATCTCAGAGCTGAGCAATGTATGTTTTTTTTTTTTTATTGTAGATCTTGAGGTTTCNTATGTTTTTTTTTTTTTATTGTAGATCTTGAGGTTTCAGAACCTTCTGTCTACCAGCTGGAATCCAAAAAAGAATCAAGCGACCTAGCCGCTTGCCTCATTACTGACTATTCATCGAATCTCATCAACATAAAGTTTAATGATAGTTTGGATCCTGTAGCAACCAGTGGTTCTGTTGTAGTTGTGAAAGACGGCGATAAAGAATCTGCCAGCCTTGGGGTTGTCATCTGGAGCAAAAATAAGGATCAATTTCAATGCTCTGCTATTTATAATCGCCAAGCCTACAAAGCTGAAAAAGAAGGTAAATTGATGTAAATATTGGAACTCCTGTTGAACCCATATCTAAAATAAAGCTTTCTTCCTCCAGTCCACTTGTAGGAAGAAAGAGACCAATACTAGCTGCTTTTCTTATGGTTCCTGAGGACTGCTTGAATATCTGTTAGACATCCTGCAGAAAAGATGAGGCTCACTTAGACCAGAAGACAGTTTTGCTGATACATTTAGCATATGGCATACCATCCATGGACTAGCAATATTATATATTAACACTTGAGTTAGATTAGTAAAACACAATAAAATATAAATGTCGAAAAGATCTATGCTGAAATAGCAATATTTCAAGCCCGTGATGGTGAACCTGTGGCACAAATGCCTGAATTGGTAGGCAGAACCCTGTCTTCGGGCACATGAGCCGTCACCCCAGCTCAGCTCTACTGTGCATGCATGCATGCCTCCCACCAGTCAGCTGGTCTTCGGGTCTCTGTGTGCATGCACAGGAGGGTGGGGCACATGCAGGGGGACACGCATGGGGAAGCACACACTCAGGGAATGTCCACACATGTATGGGGCAAATGCATAGGGGCACGCACACATTGCATTTTGGGGGTTTGCACTCACATGCATGCATGGGGCACTTGGTGCCAAAAAAGTTAGCCATCATTGGTCTAGGCTATCTAACCACTGAAATATAGCGTCATTTGTAGTAAAAATAAAACAAAATTGATACCAGACCAGTACATGTGATCTACAGTTTGATGTGAGAATCTGCAACTGTTTTGCAGAAAGAGGTGGGACCAAATAAGGTTTCTCAAAGTTTATTGAGATGTGCATTTCTTATATTGTTTAAACTTTCCTAAATCCTTACTTCCCTGAGTCGTGTAAAAGTTTTTAACCATGTGCCATGTGATATATATAAAGACACACATATTTTCGAAAATAATATCATTTATTCTCTTTAGTTAAAAGGAGAATTGAAGTTTAGTTTTAAAAAGGTAGCTGTGAATAGCAAAGATAAATGCAGTGAAATAATATTCAATAATGTTCAGAGTGGTTTTGAACATTAAAATGGATGACAAATACATTTAATAACAAATAATAATCAATAAGTAAACTTTCAAACATTTTTGAAAGTGCTTGGGAAATGATAAATGTTCACCTAGTTTTCAGAAGACCATTATGAAGACATCAGGTGAGCTTCTGCTGAAGAGTAGAGGAGATATCCACTCCTCTACTCGTTGCAGAATATCTTATGCCACCAGACTCGAAATTCTAGACCTAGAAAACTAGAACTATGCCGCCTTTGATCCAGTCTAAGTATAGCATATAAAATCATACATTGGAATGTCCTACCTGTCAATGAATACTTCCGCTTCAACCATAACAACACGAGAGCAAACAAACTCAAGGTTAATCACACCAAATTTGATTGCAGGAAATACGACTTCAGCAACAGAGTGGTCAATGTCTGGAATACTCTACCTGACTTTGTGGTTTTTTTTCCCCAAACCCCCAAAACTTTAACCTTAGACTGTCTACTATGGACCTCACCCGTTTCCTAAGAGGTCTGTAGGGGGCATGCCTAAGCGCACCTACCTGCCTACCATCCCTGTCTTATTGTTTCTTTCATATTTTTTTTTATTTTTCTTATATGTAACCATGTATTTATAACTGTGTTTTTACTTACACCTATTATCTTGTAAGCAATGGACAAATAAATAAAATAAATAAATATTTTAGAAATGAGGTGCCACCACTAAAATGTTCATTTTTTTCCTAGCTTGCCTCAGCCTCAGGAGGTCCTTTTCCTTCTACTAGTACTTAGTACTACTACTATTTAGTTGTATTTAATAATAGAGGGATAAGGATCTCAGGTGGACATTGTAATTCAAGGCACATAAATATAATGGTTGTTCCTGCTTGTAGCATGGCTGTAGGACATCTGTTTTATTTTTTTGTGTGAAAGAAGAGAGCAAGCCACTAAAGGTGGAAAGTTGTCAGCCCTACCTCAGTGTGAGCTTTTAAAAAAACTAATCCTTAACACCACTGAGGATGAGAAAAAAATAGTTTATTAGAAGTTAAGGGATATATAGTAATGCAAAGCCAGAACTGAATGTTCATGCGCCAAAATCTCAGGGTAACTTTTCCCTTTCCAAAGGCACCTCCCATAACTGGTCCTTCCAAGTCCAAAATATTCAAAATAAATATTTTTTCAGAAAGGTTTTCTGGGGAATGCAGCTGCTCTCCATTCCCATGCTGTTGACTTTGAGAAGGTGCTCGGACAAACTTTCATCTGTTCTGACCTAGACTTCTCAAGATCATGAAGCAGACTCCTCGTCCTGATAAAACCCTTTTTATTTAGGTTAAAGTGAATTGCTCTCCAGCAAAGTCCTGGCAAACAGTCTTTCGTGAGATTTTACAACTGCAGACCTTTATCAGGCTTGGAGAGTTGCCAGGCCAATATCTTCCAAACACCATGCTGTAGCAGCAATTACCTGGCAAAAAGTCAGGAACCCAATGAATTGAATTGTCTCCTGCAAACACCACTCCCCTTTCGCTCCTCTTTATTCCTATGGGAGGGGTCATTCACTGTCCACCTCAGCCTTCACTTCCGAGTCGACCCTTGTTCCTTAACCGTTCCCTTCTCCTGGCAGTTCTGCGCATGTACATATTGGGAACAGGCTCCAGCTGTTCTTCTGTCCCACTGATCTCTGACTCTGAAAGCAGCTGATAACTGTCAGACAGCCCTGGCCCCATCTCTGCCTCCGATGCAGAGCACTTGTTGGAACCTTCCCCAGACTCCAGGACTGGCCCATGTTCCTTCCCAACCTCCTCACTGTCTAAGACTGCCACCAGCTCTGCTGCCACTGGCGGGCCACAACATCATCCCTTGGCCAATCAGGCACCTAAGTTTATGGCAGATTGGCACCGAAATATCTTCTTGCGGCCAAGTAGCATAGTGTAGCATCAATCATCAAGGTGACATCTGACAAAAACATTCCAGAAATCTTTCTTGGTCTTTTTATTATAATCATAATCATTTATAATCGTTGTTGTTGTTACTACAGAGGATGCTACGTGTTCAGAAACTCAGTCTGACAATACAGTTTTCGAAACAGGTATGTTCACTGTGGGTAAAAGCTCATGTCAAAATAACAGTGTTGGAAGGTGTGAATTGCAACTGTACACACAAAGTCAGAGACAGTGACCAGACCTGGTACTTTTATATAAATGAATATATTTTGCATTAAAATTTACAGCGGCCAAGATAGAAGAACTAGGAACATTGTGAGGTAAATCACAAACAGCGTAGCATAGAGAGCACACAAAAGAAAAAAAGGCGGGAAAAAGGGAAACTCCCCCTTTACTCCACAACAACCAATCAGTGACAACTGTGGGTTCTGGCCCATTGTACACTTCACTGTTCCAGCTGCTAAGCTTAATATGCTAACATGGGGGCCTTGGAGTTCATCCAGTCCAACTCCCTGCTCAAGCAGGAGACCCTATACCAATATAGCTATATGAACAAGATACACCAGTGAGAAGTTGAAATAAAAGCAAAATGTTGTGTAAAGTCCTGCAAAGGTGTCTTCATTGGGGTTTGGGGGAATCTCAAAAAAAGTCAAGATGGCAACTATAAATGTTAGTTCTAAGACTCACCGCATATTTACTATGTGTGGCAGGCCCAACACACACACAAAAGAGCAAAGTTTGAATTGGTTACAGATGTTTACAGATTAACAGAGTTGAAGGGACATTGTAGGTCATTTAGTCCAATACCCAACCCAATTGTGACTGAACATTGTGATTTCATTTTAACTCACACTCCTTCACTGCAGAATCATTTCTTTGAACATGCAAGTACAGGTGGTTTCTGACATTTGACAGTTCATTTAATGACTGTTCAAAGTTACATCAGCAGTGAAAAAAGTGATTTATGACTGTTTTTCACACTTAACATTCCTACTTGGGACTTGAGGTACCGTTTCTTTGTGGGTCTGTTTCACTTATGACATTAAGCCACAAAATATGGTTTACAACAGCTGGATTTGTAATCTTAACTATTTAGATCAGAGGTGTCCAACCCATGGGGTGCATGCAGTCCTGAACAGATAGTAATGTGACTCCAACAAGATATTCTTTTTTTTAAAAAAAAGTTGGTATTCATTACCTGGATTATATATTTTATATGCAGCCCAAGACAATTCCTCTTCACTTTATGCAGTCCAGGGAAGCCAAAAGGTTGGGCACCCATGATTTAAATACAGATAAATAAGGATATACAAAGAACAATATAATTCCTCCATTAAATCAAGCCACTTTTTCTTGATGAAAATCAGCAACAGGCTTTATATGTTATGTTAAGTCCATATCATACAAATTACAGGTAGTTTTCAACTTATAAAAGTTCATTTAGTGACCTGTTCAAAATTACAGCACTGAAAACAATAACTTATGACCAGTTTTCACACTTGCGACTGTTGTAGCATCCCTATAGTCACATGATCAAAATCCAGATGCTTGGCAACTGACTCATATTTATGACAGTTACAGTGCCCCAGGGTCACTTAACAACAGTTTGACTAATTTAACAACTACAGTGATTCACTTAATAACTGTGGCAGGGAAGGTCATTAAGTGGGACAAACTCTTGTTTCACTTAGCAGCATAAATATTGGGCTCAATTGTGGTCGTTATTCGAGAGCTATCTGTAACCTTTGATACAGCATGAAGCATCAAGTCAGCCCTGAACTCTTAAAAGGCACAATCAAATATTGGTTCGTCCAACCAAAATGGGGAACTACGGCCCTTTAAAGATTTGTGAACTTCAACTTCAACATGGCTGGCTCAGCAATTCTGGAAGTTGAAATTCATTGATCGTAAAAGGGCCATATGTCCCCACCCTTAGTCTAGGCAAGCATCATAAGCAACCAATCTCAACAGACAAATGGAACATCTTGATATTTATCTTCTTTTTTCTTCTTCTTTTTCTTCAGACGAAAGGTTGAATCTTCTCTCTCTCAGTGTAATGGGACTGAGATTGATATTTTTCAAGAGCATTGCTCTCAACTTGATACTTACCTACTGGGCATGGTCAAGATGAGGTAAGCAGTGGACTATAATCCACACGTGGTGGGAAAAAATGATAAAACAACACATAGACTTTAAACCTGAAAGACATTAAAATATTTGATTTTAAATGTTTTTAACAGTGGCTAGAATTGTATTTGCTAAGAATTGGAAAAATGAAAAAATACCTATGCAGGAGGAAATTATGAAAAAAATCATGGACTGTGTTGAAATGAGTAAATTGACATTTGAAATCAGAGATAAGAAGACAAACAATTTTATATGATATGGGATTTATTTTATCAATGGTTAGATAAAAAGACAGGGTGAAGAAATAGATTAGGAAATTTTACAATAAAAATTGATAGATTGATATAGAACACAATATAAAATATATAACCATTGGATGAATGTATAAGATTAAATTATAATGAAATTTAGAATATTTCATATAGAATGATGGAAAAATAGTTTAGGCAAATGAATGATTAATAATTGATATTACATAAGTAAATGTTAGATAGATAAGGTGAGAATTTATACAACTTGTGAGTAATGGTAAAAAAAAGGACAGCACAAAGGATTATAACCTACTGACACACTTATGTATATAATTGGAATATAGTTTTATGTTTTTATGTTTCGTTTGTATGTTTGTGTAAAAAATAAAACCTTATTAAAAAAAAAAGATGAGGTAAGCAGGAGGAGGACACCTAATGTCCAGGGTTTCCCTTTGGGCAACTGAAGCCTAGAAGCTTGGATTGAATCATTTCTAGACTATAGGCACGTGAATGTGCACATGTTGTATCTTTAGAATAGAATATAGAATAGAATAGAATAGAATAGAATATGAAGTAGATATGAATAGTAATACCTTTATTGTCATTGCATCTAACAAATACAATGAAATTTGAAAGCTACTCCAGCACAGTGTCCCAAACACCACATCACAATCACACTACAGAGTAAAAATTAAAATAATTAAAAAAATAATTAAAAACCTAGTCTAAAACATATCTAAAACATATAGTAAGTTAGATAGTTTAAAAAATGCCACTATATACATAGGGCTAAATCACATTATGCATTGTTTGATTCAAGACAATTATTTCCTTGGAGAAAGAAACTGTTTCTCAGTCTATTAGTCCTCATTTTAAGACACTATAACGCCTCCCTTGATGGTAACAGTGTTCAAAATATGAATGTCCAGAATGAGAATGGTCTGTGGAGATTTTTAGTACTCTAGAGAGGAGTCTGGTCTTTGCAATATCTTCCAAAAAGAAAGAGAGCAACCATATCGCTTACACAGTATACTAAAATGCTCTCAATGGTCGAACAATAAAAAGTAACCAGCAACTTCTCACCCAGACCACTCTTTTTCAGCAGCCTCAGAAAGTGCAGGGGCTGTTGGGCCTTCTTTGCAATGCCATAGTTTGTTTTGGACTGACCAAGTAAGGTTGTTGGAAATATGAGTTCCTAGAAATTTTAAACTGTGAACTGTTCCACATAGTCTCCATTGATATATAGTGGAGAGGCTCTGCTCTGCATCTTCTGAAGTCTATAATGTCTTTGGTCTTTTTGATATTCAGGGCGAGTTTATAGACTCTTTGCACCACAAAGACCAGTCTGAGAACCTCTGACCTATAGGCCGTCTCATCTTCTCCTGATATGAGTCCCACCAACATGGTGTCATTTGCAAATTTATTATAGAGTTAGTGGGACAAAAGTAGTGCAGTTGTAGTGTAGAGTGAATACAAAAGGGGGCTTTAGCACACAATCCTGTGGGAGACCAGTTCTGAAGCCAGCCAATTGTACTCGCCACCCAGTCATCGAAAGAGTGAGAAAAATAGCATGCCAATCGCCTAACAGTTCTGTTAGTAAGAAAGTCCTTTATCCAACAGCAGATGTGAGAGGAGAGGCCCATTTCTAGCAACTTCTTAATAAGTAAGAGCCATGGGTTTAAAAATAATTCAACCAATTTGATTGCTATACAGCCACAGATTGCTTCACTCAATATGGACTTTATGACTGGTTAGGCTTAGAATAATTTTATTGTCACTTTGAATGTACACTAATTGGCATACCTTAAAATGAAATTCCATTGCATACAGCTCTCAAAGGGTCACCACCTCCAATATACACTACATAACTAAATAACTAAATGACAGAATAAATAAATACAAAATTGTGTAAATACCCACATATATTATAGGACACAGAGGAACAACACAGTCTAGTTTGGATATATAATGTTTTTAATGGAAGTTAAAATTCATCACATTTGAATGATTGAATGACCCTCACAAGGAACCCTCTAGTGGAACCTTTAAATTAAATATAATTTCATGTTAATATAAACAAAGTCTAAATTTAATAGGACATATTCCATGTGCCTTTGGCGTGTAACCATGCTGGACACATGACCACAGAAATTGTCTTTGGACTATGTTGGCTCCCTCACCCAAGAAATTGAGATGAGTACTATGCTCTAGAGTAGGACACAACTGGCAGGGAAACCTTTTACCTTTGCAAATGTTTGAAAATGATCTGTTGTTGGGACAAGGGGTATCATCCTAATTCTCTCAGATAACCAGAAATATATCTTCCTCTTTTTGAATAGGAATGTCAGAAAAATGGAGAATTGGAATTTTGTCATTTAGGACAAAGGGTAATATTTGATTGGACAGAAAACATGCCACCAGCTTTCCTGATTGCCTTCTCAGATTTTTAAACAAAACAGCTTCACTTTTTAAATCTTTCATGGAAAAGCTTTTTAAAACACCTGGACAGCTCATCAATGCAAATTCTTCTATTGTTCTAATGTACTATACCGTCTTCTGAATATTATGCATTTACAGTGTAATAAAGATGCGTGTTTAAATGTGTGTGTGTGTATGGCTCATGCTTTATTATTCAAGATCATTGTTCCTCCTTCATCAAGAACAAATAAACTCATTATGGTTTACAAAGATAACAGAATAATAGAGTTGGAAGAGATCTTGGAGATCTTCTAATCCAATTGCCTGGTCAAGCAGGAGGCTCTATACCCTTTCAGATAAATGGCTATCCAAATTCTTATTAAAAATTTCTAGTATCTGAACACCTACAACTGCTGGAGGGAAGTCACTGATTAACTACTACTAATATGTTATAAGTCTATAATATTCCATAATGTGGTTTGTCTAATTTAAATAAGCCCAGCCGTTATGGCCCTGTATGCCAACCCACTTATATTTTCTTTTGTTTGTCTTAACATTCTTCCTTGTGTGGGAATGAATGAAAGAAGAATAAAATATTTTGAGGAATATTAAATAAGGCAGAATATTATATTTTTCTTAATGAGAAATGGAAAAACATGGGGTTTTTTAGAGGCAGGAAGTAGCTCCAATCTCTCTTCCCCCAAGCAGAAACTGTTGAGGCAACTTTTAGAAATGCAGATTTGGTAATCCATTCAAGACAGGATATTTTGAAACTCCATGCAGCAAAATCTGAACAAAGGCAGAACTTCCTAACAAAGGTAGGATTAACCCTTCACTCAAGATCCAAACCAGGACAAAGCCATTAAACCACAGTAGGAATTGCCCAACATTCTTTCAGAACACAAACCCCTTCAATGCATCACCCCAGAGCAGTCCAAACGTCAACCAAATTAGCTCAGACAAGCACATAGGACATGCATTTCCTCATCTGCCTATAGAGCCAGATATGACCCCTACATAACCCCTACATGACCGCATTGGAATCGGACAACAGCAAATAGAATACATGTTCTTGCAAAGGAACAGGAAGTTCAAATACAAAGCCCAGGTAAGGTATAAAAAAAAACCCCACTGTCAATTCCATTTTGTTAGCTACCCAGAATCACAAACTCATGTGGTTCTACTTCATCGATAAACCATATTTCCAATCAGCCTCCATGCTTCCAGTGTCTTTTGCCGAGCTTGGAACTGATTCAGATGAATATATCTTCCCACACCTGAAAGCAAAACCAGAAGGTTGGAACTTGCACTTTTAAAAGCATGAGCTTCTTAGGGCAAACTTCTTTAGAACTCTTGCCTGCCATGGAATTTTATTTCAGCTTTTCATCCCTGCATCTAAGCGTTGGCTTTGCTTTGACAAGAATCACATGTTAGATAATAAATGTTCTGATCTTATTGAAGTAATCATCTTTTTTTAAAAAAAAGTTCATGTGTTTTTGAATATCTGAAAAGAGATTGAAGTTACACAAGCAATTTTTCTAATACTGTAAGCAATACTGTACTAACACTTAAAAGTATTACAGTCTGGAGTTAAAAGAATAGAGAAGGCCCAAAACAAGAACAGTCTGAGTCTGAGAAAAATCTGAAAAAAAAAAAAATCAGATGTGAAGACTATGCCAATCTTGTTCTATNAACAAGAACAGTCTGAGTTTGAGAAAAATCTGAAAAAAAAAAAAATCAGATGTGAAGACTATGCCAATCTTGTTCTATTAGCTGGACCAAGGAGCAAACTCTATATCAGTTGTTCATGGACTGATGTCATAATATTGTATATTTGAACAAAAAGGGCTGGAAATATCTCAGTCAGAATTTCCTTAAAAAAATAATAGTAATCCTCAACTGCCAATGTTAAATCAATTGGATTAGTCATCAATGAAACTACACTACTCCAAATCGGCAAAGTGTTGCAAATATCATCAGATACCTGGATCATATTACCATATGTAGTGGACATGCACGGAAGCTAAAAGATGTTGGACTAAAATACACACAGGGCTGGAAAAAATGACAAAACAACATATAGATTTAAAACCTGAGATATTTTTGTTGGGAATATTACCCAAAGGTTATTACAAAGAACTGGCTTATCTGATTATTAATGTTTTAACTGCAGCTAGAATTGCATTTGCTCAAAATTGGAAAAATGAGAAAATTCCGAGGGAAGAGGAGGTGATTAAGAAAATAATGGAATGTGCAGAAATGAGTAGATTATAACATTAGCAATTAGAGAGGAAGAAGAAAAAGTGTACTTAAGTATGGGATTATTTTACCAATGGTTAGATAGAAAAATAGGAAAATGAAATATAATACAACAGCAATGATATGCTATAATTGATTATTTTGAAATGAATTATAATATGAACTAAAATTAGTAAGAACTGAGATTTGCTCTGAAGGACAATGTGGATTTGAAATCAAAGTCTAATGATGATATAATAATATAATAAGACATGGAAAGTTGACTAATGTAACATAAATGCAAATTTAAACCTAAGAGGAAAAGACTGCACAAGAAGTATGCATCAACCGACAAACTTACAATTGAAAGAATATTTTATTTGTTGCTTTATGTTTATGTTTGTCTATGTTTGTTGTTAAAAAAAAACTTTTTATATATAAAAAAAGAAACTACACAACTCCATCTCACTCCAAAAGTTTAAAAGTTGCATCACTTGATACCGAAACAACTATCACAGCAGTTGTGATAAACCCCTTTTTTTTACATTCACTTCTAGAAACCTTTTGTGACTTGACTTCTTGCATTAAATTTTGCAATTTTGGATTAAATCAAATTAAATAGTGGGAGAGATTCTAGAAAGTCTACTCAGCTCTGAATCATATACAATTCCATTGACGACTACATGGAGACATTCCAGAAAAAGCAAAAAACAAACGTAATTGTAGTTTTGTTTTCCCTGAACAAACCACCGTATTCAAACTAACCAAACCAGTAAGTGAGGAAGAACTTGTTTGCTGTCTAGTCTTTTACAATTTAGGAACCTTCTTCAACCTTATCTTTAAATCTGTTGGATTTTAACAAATCTGTTGCTACTATCAGTAAAGAGGTGGTATTCAGCAGGTTCTGACCAGTTCTGGAGAACCGATAGTGGAAATTCTAAGTAGTTCAGAGAACCAGCAAATCCCACCTCTGACTGGAGATTTTACAGTATCTTTCCCATCATGCCCAACAAGCCATGCCCACAGAACCGGTAGTAAAAAAAAAAAAAAATGAATCCCACCACTGTAGCAGTAGCATTTAGACTTATACAATGCTTTACAGTGTTATAAAGCCCATTTTAAGGGGTTTACAGGGCCAGCATATTTCCTCCAACAATCTGGGTCTTCATTTTACCAATCTTGGAAGGATGGAAAGATGAGTCAACTTTGAGCCGGTGAAAAGCAAAACTCTGACAATCAGCAGAATTAGCCTGCAATAATACATTCTCACCACTGTACCACCACAGTTCCTAATATTGATTAGAAATTAGAAAGGAATTTTTATTTCTATTTCATTTCATTTTTATCCTACATTTGTTATTTTTACAAATAACTCCAGGTTGCAAAAATTTTCAACACTCTTCTTCCTCCCATTTTCCCTATAACTTCCACCCTGTGAGGTGGGCTGGGCTAAGGAGAGAATCACTGGCCCAAAGTCACCCAGGTGGCATTCATTCATTCATTCATTTATTATTGCCGCCTATTTATCCATGGCAACTCAAGGCAGCTTACATAATGTAAAACCATATTTAAAACAAAAAAAATAAAAATAAAATCAATAAAAACTAACAAAAAGAATCAAATAAATTAGTAAAGTACAATAGAACAAAATTTGCAAAAACAAAAGACAAAACAAAAAAATAAAAACCAACTTGCACCCCCCCACACCCTGATGACAGCAGATGTCACTAGCCACCTGATGGGCTCCATCCCTCTCTGGGTTCCCCAGGCCCGCTGACAAAACTTCAGTGCCTTTTGGAACAGATTTAATGAAAGGGCCATTCTAATCTCTGGGGGAATGATGTTCCAGAGAGATGGGGCCACCATGGAGAAGGCCCTTTTATTGTGTCCCACCAGGTGTATCTCCCTCAGTGGTGGGATTCACAACATTCCCTGCCTTCTCGCTCTAAAGCCCATGTCCCACTGCACCAACAGATGCAAAGAGGATGTAAAACAGACGAAAAAGCTTGCCATCCGTTGGAAAACGTGATGCATCCGTTGTGTACTCACTGCATACGTGTTTCATAGCTCTATCCGTCAAATCCATCTTACTTGCTATTTCATCGCTCAAAAAGTTTTTTGAGCTACACAAAATTCTTTTTGAGCGGTGCCATGAACTTTCCACTACTTACAATGTACATCGCGACACATACAGGAACAAACGTAACTACGTCCGTTGTCATCCGTGATAACCCATCTGCTGTATTCCTCTCGGAACATCCTCGCAACTCATCATCCACTGCCAGCTGAAAAACGGAAAGAGGGAGGAAGCGAAAGGTACACAAGGATGTCCACACGCATTAGTAGTTAGTAGAAAGGATGTTAAGCGGATGCATCTCGTACATAAAGCCATAAAACGACAAAAACAGTTTGTACCTCAGTGTGATGGCGCGTTATCATCCGCTTTTTCGGACATCGCGACCTAACATATTTAGATGTCTTAGCAGTATAGTTGAGCACCTCGGTGCACCACATAGAGTGAAAACTGAATTTCTATAAAAAGGGGAGAAAATTCACCTGGATCTCCACTATTCAAGTCCAGCAGCCGTGGTGTTACAGACCTGCTTCACCCTTGTCTTTCTCTTCCACATCATCCATTAATCTCCACCATGGATCATCACACCACTCCTTATGGTAGCGCTGCCATTCGTATTCAAACATCAGAACCAAGCCCTTCTTCAGGACTATTTCACCTTTTGCTACGCAGGAGAAGAAGGAAACGTCCAAGAGCTGTGTGTGCGTCCGACGGATGGTTGCGGAGAGAGTGCGAGTTTGGACTGTATGACAAGCTGATGGTGGAGCTGAGGAATGGAAGACACTCGTGCATTCCACACTTCATGAGGATGCCACAAGCCATGTTGACGAATATTGTTTGAGTCGTCTGAGCAACCAGGTTGACCAAACCGAGTATGTAGACTCTCCGTCCCGGAGCTGGACCGGACTTATGAGGTGTCACTGACTCCTGCGCCATCCTGGCCTCAGGAAACCACAAACAGAAACATGGCAGTATGCCTGGAGGGTGCACACAACAGCACTTTCAGAGAATGTGCAGGCCATCATCGAAACAATACGTGGAGGATCTCCTCCAGTGCCCCACCACTGAAGAGGGCTTGGAGGAAAGTTGCAGAACAGTGGTTCAAGGTTGGAACTTCACCCACCCCGTTGAGCCATTAGATTTGGAAAGCACGTGGCCTTGCAAGCTTCCAGCCAACTCAGGGTCCTTCTTATCACAACTACAAGGCTTCTTCAGTATCACTTCTTTGCCATGGTTTGATGCTGGACTACAAGTTCATGTACATCGATGCTTCAAGCAACCTGGACAGCTTCTCAGATAGTCCAGGTATGATCAACCAGCCAGTTGCCTCAGGATGGGCTGGAATGCAACCTTTATCTAATGAGGCTTTTCCAGATCCGAAGGACCCTCATTACCTACATGACAAACAAATGTGACCCTTCTTCATCCTGGGCATGGATGTATGACGCCTTTCTCCTCAGAACCAACCTCATGCAGCCCTACAGTTCCAGATATCTCACTGTTGAGAGAGGATCTTCAACTACAGGCTGTCCAAGGCAAGACGGGTGGTGGAGAACCCATTGGCATCCTGGTTCAACAGGTTCCATGTACTTCTCACCACCATGCAGCGATCACCCACAGATTGTGAGGAGCATCGTGGAAGCTTGCTGCATCTTCACATTTTCTCATATGCACTGGCTACCAGTGTTGCCCAGAACAGGCTATGTGGACCAGTCACACAGTGAAATGAGGACATGGAGCCTGGTGAATGAGGCAATGGACAAAACCTAATGGACACTGTGGATGTACAAGGCCCAACAGACTTCACGTGAAGCGGAAGAAAGCAGCGCAAACCTCCTGAAACGATTTGGTGTCTCAACTCCCCAGCTGCGAGCAGTGGAGTGGCTAAGCACAAGGAATGGTAGATGCTTAATGGAGCTTCCTTAAGCCTGTCTCATAACACTGATGAGATTATGCCATGTATGTTGATGTCCTACAATGAATAGGGCATTAATAAATAGCTCTCTGTTTATTTTGAATGTGTTGATCAATGAATAAATTGTTGATCAGAAAAGGCCCATATGTGTGGCAGCTGGAGGAGGTGGACCATACAGTCCCACTATGCTTGCACTGGAAGGTTTATCAATCCTTACCTATCCTTACAAGCTATCCTTATCTTCCCACAAACTATTCCCTTACCCATCCCACAGCGATCCTTTACCCATCCCACAGTTATCCTACCTATCCCACAACTAATCCATTTACCATCCACAACTTCCTTACCCATCCACAAGCATGTAAAGGCTAACCATTTGTTCAAGTTTTCACCAAAACTTTATTAAGGTAAACAAAAATGAAACAAGTGTGTGAAGCAAGATAACCTGTATGAATAACTGTCTCAAGCTAAACTGTATGACTTTACTTAAAAAAGCAAAATGAACCAAGTAAGGTCTTCAGCAAAGATAGTGAACAGATAACCAACTCAGTCTCTGCGCACCATGCTCAGTCACCTCTGGGACATGTCCATTGGTTCAGCTGTCGAGTGGCCAGGATTTGGAGGTGGCTGTGGATTGGAGTGTGGTCTGAGGCACCATTGGGGTGCTTTGGCCCGAGAGTAACAACAGGGGATGGGTGATTGGTGGGTCAGGAAGCTCTCAGAGAGCTGACTCAGTCCTGTGGAGGTTGAGAGGCCCCTTCCTCAAGGCACTTGGGATGTCAGGCCACAATACTGATGGACAGATTTTCTGTTGAGGGGCTTGCTGTGGGTGAGGAAAGAGGAGTGTAGAGCGGGCGTGTCTGGTCTTGCAGCTGGGTGAGGTGAGGCGTCTGTGGCGTACTGATGTACCTGGCTGTGCGGACTGCGGAAGGCGGCCTCGTGCTGTGAAAAGTCCTGGTGCTTCGTAACTCCTTGGTAGCAAATGCTATGAATCTTATAAATGGACAAGTGAGGGCTTGTTGAAAAGCCGTGGGAAGGGCGGGGATTGTGACATTTGCCTGGGTGGAGAGCCAGTCTGGAATGGTCGGAGCAGTTCAGCTGGGCCTTGGAGGGTGGTGCAGCAGTGCTGTTATCTTCTCCTTCATCACCTGATACTGGGCCTCGGGCAGTCCATGAGGGTTCTTGGCTCACGTACGTGATGAAGGGCTTGTGGTTCGAGGATGGATGTTCCCTGTTGGAACCAGCTGAGAAAGATCTGGTGCTTGGTTTTGATTGTGGCCTTGATCTCAAGAGGACAGTGTGGCTCTGGCCCTCCAGTTCTGCCTCTCTACCCCGCGACCAACCGCCCTGACTTTTGTGGAGGTGGATCTGGGTGTGGGTGCTGGAGTTGGTCTCTGGCTGCTTGCTTTTCTCATCCATTTGAGAACAGGGGATCCTCCACGTCCTCTGGCATGGGAGTGGCAGCTGTCGGGGGTGTCTCTGCGTGAGGCCCTCCGAAGATACCTGCCTGGATACAGTAGCTGTACTCCTGGCTTGGAAGAGGACTGGCTGTCTGTGGGCTGTCTGAGGAGAGGGTTGACAGAGGGGATGCTCCTCGGTGCGGACCTCACCCTCCAGAAGCTGCTTACTTGGCCAATGGCGGTAGATCTTCCCAGTCAGTGAGCTTGACAGCGCCTGGCCAGGTTTCTTCATGTTGCAGCTTGCCCATACCTGGTGTGCATATGCTTCCAACCATCCGGCAGTACATCTGCCAGTTGTAGCCCAAGCGCTCTCTGCCTTGTTTCTCCAAGCTGCCTGGCTTTCTCTTGGTGTCGCGATAGGTAGTCTGTGGCCCTTTCTTCCACAAGTACTCGTTCTCCCTCAAGCCATTCCAGCACCTCCTCCTCATGTCCTCAGAAATGGAGTACTGTTTCCTTCTCCTTCCTTTCTCCTTGCCTTGCCTCTTCCTCCCTCTGGCAGGTCTTCAGGGCTTCATCAGCCAGGGCTTTGAGGGCCTTGGGGCTGGTCACCATCAGCAGCAGCAGTAGCAGCAAGCACCAGCGTAGCACCAGCAGCAGCAGGGAGATGCACCACAGCAGCAACACCAGCAGAAGAAGCCACCCGCAAGCACCAGCAGCAGGAGAAGCAGCAAGCGCAGCAGCAGAAGCCACCCACGCTTCAGAGTCAGCCCAGGGGTGGGGATGGTGTGCGTTTCTGGTCCTGGCTTGCAGGGCTGGCAGGAGTAGGCACAGGTTCCTCTTCTTACCTGACGAAACCATAGTGTTGCTTTTCAAGATTCTCTGGCAGCAGGTCTTTCCTCTGAATTTGGTGAATCTGCTTGCGAGCTTGCACCTTTTATATTCCGCAGAGCGTGACGCAATTCATCCTCCCCCACATGCGCAGTGAATGCTTTGCATCTGCTTTGCACTCCGCTTTGCATCCACTACCACCATCATGCTATGCATCCGCTATGCATCCTATAGGCTTCCGTGATGGGCATCCGCCTAATCTGCTACGCATCCGCTCCTTCCGCTACGCGGTCCGCCTTCCAACTATTCTTCCCCCAGAAACCCTGCGGATATGTCAATCTGCTTCGCATTGCTAGGCTTCCCTTACAACATCCACTTACCATCCTCACTACGTAGCGTACTACCCCCGTCCGTTCCTTTCTGTTGTTTTCCATTCTGTTTATGCAAATTTTCACCACTTTTGAGAGCCGATAATAACGGATGGAGCCACCCCCGAAATTTTGCTCATCCGCTGTGTCCTTTTTGCGTACATTTTGCATCCGTCGGCCAGTGTGACCTAGCCTTATTGGGTTGGGTGGATGTGACTGGCAAGAGATGTTTATTTAGATAATCCATACCCAAGCCATGAAGGGTTTTAAAGTTGATAACCACCTTGAATTGCACCTGGAAGCAAATTGGCAACCAATGCAGCTCCTGAAGGATAGGTGACAAATGTGCACACCGGGGTCTGCATAAAACCACATGGGCCGCTGCATTTTTCACCAACTGGAGCTTCTGGATGCTCTTCAAGGGAAGCCCCATGTAGAATGTGTTGCAATAATTAAGATGGGAAGTGACCAGGGCACGAGTGACTGTGAGTAGGGACCACTGATCCAGGAAAGGGTGTAACTGGTGCACAATCTGCAGTTGCGCAAAGGTCCTCCTGGTCACAAGTGCCACCTGCTCTTCAAACAGGAGTTGTGAGTCCAGGAAAACCCCTAGGTTACACACAGGGTCTGTTTGGGGAAGTGCCAGACAAAAGATGGCAATTCTCCCTGAACCAATGAATCCCAAACCTAAAGCCATTTGGTCTTACAAGGGTTTAGTTTCAACCCGTTGCTTCCCATCCAGCCCCTAACAGCCTCCAGACATTGTGAAAGGGAGGACACAGCATCACTTAACTCACCATGTGCCGAGACATATCGCTGAGTATCATCAGCATATTTGTGATACCTCAATCTATGGTGACGGATGATCTCACCCAGTGGCTTCATATAAATGTTGAACAGGAACGGAGAGAGTACTGAGCCCTGCAGAACCCCAGAAAGCAGTGGGCAAGGTTTGGATCTCTCCCCTCCAATCAACACTGACTGATAGTGGCCGCAGGGGAAGGAACACCTTTTATACTTTAAGGTGAAACTAGAACTCACAGTCTCCTGGTGATCAGCCCAAAGTCACCCATCTGGCTTTCATGGCTAAGGCAGAACTCACAGTCTGCTAGTGATTGGCTTAAGGTCACCTAGCTACCTTTCATGGCTAAGGCAAGACTGGAACTCTGTTTCCTAGTGATTGATCCAAAGCAGGAGGCTTCAAAAATTTTAGCAAAGGAATCTCTGCCCAGTTGCTGGGTGGGCATGGCCATGGTGGGCATGGCCTAGTTGGCCTCCTCTACCATGGGGAGGCATTTTTGCTCTCCCCAGGCTCCGGACACTTTCCTTGAGCCTCTGGGATGGTGAAAATGGCCTCCCAGGGCTATGGGGGCTCTCTAGAAACTGGAAACAGGCCCATCTTCAGCCTTCTCGAACTTCCAGGAGGCCCGTTTTTCACCCTTCCTGAGCTTCTGCACACACCCTGCACTTACCTGCATCCAAAATGGGCCCCGTGGGGACTCCTGGGAGGGAGGGGTGAGGTAGGCAGGGCCAGCCAGAAGTGAGATTTGGGGAGTCTCCAAACTGCACAGAATCTTAGCTAAGGGCTCTCCTGAACCCCTGGGAACCCCCAGCAGGCCACCCCTGATCCAAAGTCACCCTGCTGAGTTTCATGTCTAAGTTGGACTAGAAGTCACAGTTCCCTGGTGATTGGCCTAAGGCCACCCAACTGGCTTTCATGGCTAAGGCAGGACTTGAACTCATGGTCTCCTGCTTTCTAGACTGGTGCCCTCATCACTACTAGACCAAAGTTGGTTCTCCAAATTAGCTAAGGAATCATGCTGGCTGAATTCTCCCTTATTGAGAAGGCAGTGAATTAAGAAAGGCTGATTCAACAAAGCTATTTTCTTCCTTTATTTTTTTTTGTAAGACCCACAGTGATTCATTTAGTGACCATTCAAAGGTACAATGGCACTGAAAAATGTGACTTATGACCATTTTTCAGAGTTATGAGCTTTGCAGGATCCCCATGATCACCTGATCACAATCCAGATGCTTGGCCACTGGTTCATCTTTTTCTCTATTGTGTGTATCCCAAGGCCATGCGATCCCTAGTTACTAACTTATCGACTGCAGTGATTCACTTAACGGCGGCAAGAAAGATCATAAAATGCGGCAAAACTCACTCAATGAATGTTTTACTTAACAACAGAAATTTGGCACTCAATTATGGTTGTAAGTTGAGGATGACTCATATAATCTCATAATTATTCTTTCCTTAAGGAATATTAAGTCACCCACTGTAGGAAAAGGGTATAGATTAATGTTTCTTATTTTATGAGACATAAGAATCTTCTGGACCTACTATCAAAAGCATTTAAAACAATAACTCCATTTTATTTTGAATTAGTTATTGATGCTCTGACATACAGTTGCCTCTTTATATGAAGCTATAGACACTGAATATGGCCAATATTATGAAAAAAGGTGAAATGAAGGGAGATACAAAGACTTAAGAGTATCAAAATAAAAATCATAAACAACCAGGTAAATCTGGGTGGAATTATTTAAGAATGGAAGAAATGGATTAGCAAGAATAGTGGGATTCACTTAACTGGGTGTCTTTAATCAAATATTGGACAGCCATTTGTTAATCTATTATTTTGGGCCAAGGTCTGGCTTTTAAGGGCTGTGCAGGGCCAATAATGTTATAATAATATATGCTGTAAGTTACTCTCACAACAGTGCAATAAAAAGGTGTATCAATCATTCATTCATTCATTCATTCTATATTCTGCCTCTATTTGGACAGTTCCTATTTGGTACAGTTCCAGGAGCTTTTAATAATTGGTCCATTTAAATTCCTGGATAGTATCATCCCAGATGACTTTGGGGGCATTGTCCCAAAGGTGCTTTTTCAAAAGGCAACTGGACTTTCTTTGTTTCCTTGAAGGCATTTCATTTCTCATCCAAGCTTCTCATCCAAGAAGCTTCTTCAGTTCTGGCTGAATGGTAGAGAAAGGAAGGGTTTATATTCCTAGTAGTCATCTGGTCATTAGCACTCTCTTGGAGAGTCACTGAGGCCACTTGGAGGTTTAGCTGTGCCCTTAGGGTCCCCTGAATGGTGCAGATGGGTGTAGAACCCTCTTGGAACTGTTGAAAGGACTGCGTTGTAAACAGGAGATAGGTGATGTTGTATTCTTCCCTCTTTGTTGAGAGAGGGCTGTGTGATTTTAACTTAGATGGCCTCTTTGACCCCTCTTTAAAACCAGCAGTCTTCTCTGTCCAGAGTGGCTTGGCATAGGATTTCCTTTGCTTTAGATAAACAGCACATGTAAGGAATTTCTCAGAAATACATATTCAAGTTGATGGACTTAAAAAAATGAGCAGACATAAAAATTTGTGGAGTTTATATTAGTTTTTTTTTTTAAAGGAGTTGCATCCTGCAACATTTCAAAGATGAAAAGATTCTGTTTGACTTGTCTTGTTTCTGGGTGTTAAAAAAACCAGAAACCATCTTAGAGCAGTTGCTTCAAAGATGACATTATTTCCTTTACAAAATAATTCTGTTTTCCCAGGTAGTGCTGTGGATAAATTTCAATTTAAATCATTATTTATTTGAAATAGCGATGTAGCCGTCCATCTTTCTACCAACTTTGGGTGGTTCTTAATTTTTTAAAAACATAAAGCATGCCTTAAAAGCAATCTTCTCCAATTACCTAACTGAAGCATGCATAAGGATGTGTTAAAACTTGTCTCTGAAGACAACTGGCTTTTCTTTTAGTAACAGGAATTACAGAAGAATGCACTACCTGACTGTTGTTATATCCTCTAACCCCCATTCCTTTAACCAAAAACTATCCACTATTGTCCTCACCCAATTCCTAAGAGATCTATAAGGGGCATGCATAAGCACAATCGTGCCTACCATCCCTGTCCTATTGCCCCCATTTATTTGTACCTATTTCCTGTATTCTTACTCATGTTTATACTTATACCTATTATCTTGTAAGTGATTGACAAGTCAAATAAAAATAAATAAATAAAAACTTCTATTAAATAAACTGGGGATAATTAGGTTTGATTTTACTGTTCAGCCCTGCATGATGGGAAACAAAGTATTATGATGATATTTTAAAGTAGAGGAGACTATTTTTAACATCCTCCAGGTGTTATGACAATGTTCATCTCTGCAGCAATCTACATTTTAAGTTTTAAAAATATCTTCTCAGCAGAGTTCACCCCTGGCCCAGCCAGCTAAAGCAAGAGGAAATAAACAAAAGCAGGAAACGGAAAAAGGGGCAGGATTTAAAATGGGTCAAAATCAACCCACCTGAGTTTTCCATGACATCAGGAGCAGCGAAGTCGATCTGGGCCGGCCTTTGAAGCTCTTCCCGCAAAGACCGCTTCCTCTTGAAAAACTGTTTTGCAAAACTGAACAAAGAACTGGCACGTGCCAGAGCTCCGGCGGAAAACCAGAGCGGGTGAGAACGTTACACCTCAAGTTGAGTCAAGGTGAAAACCCACAGCACTGCCAGATGCACAGGTGCAGAAGAAGGAGGTGAGCTAAGTATATCACCAGTAAAAGGCCTACAAAGACTAAGAATAACTATGTGGTTGTTTCATTTGTGGGCAACTTAGAACAATAACAACAACCAAAAAAAAAACCAAAACCTGGGACAAAGAGAGCCCCTTTGTAACCCTTTGAAGAACTTACCTATGAAAGCCAGCCAAATAATTTTCTTTCTGGAATGGAACATGTTAAATCTTTTCCTGCTCAGATAGCAAGGATCCAATGATCTCTCGGAGGGGATAGATCCCAAAACATGCCAATGAAGAGAAAAGCATTTGATGGCATTAAGTACTCAAGGAGAAAGATCTGGATGGTTTCATGGAAGGTGGGACCTTGTAGAGATCAATGCAACATGACCACTCCAGACTCCTGCACAGCCATTTTGTACACATGGCACAAAACTCTTGACACAATTAAACACACTAGTATGGGAATTCTGAAAGTACTTGGAAACAAGGTTTAATCACATAGCAGACTGGGGGGGGGGGGGAAATCCACGAACTGTTCAAATGAGGTCAAATAATTTATAGCACGTTGCCAGGTAGCATATAAATTTAATATATAACTGTGTTTCTTCTGCAAGTTCTGGAAAGCCTCCAAGGACATGTTTAAGGTATGACCTGGAATAAGGTTTACAAGTAGGATACTGAAATTTTCATCCATTTGTCCTCCATTGGTGGAATATAAATTAAACCATTGGTTTCTTCCAAATGTTGTTGACTGCCAAGCACAAGCAACCCAACAAAGTTGTCATTCAGCAACACGAGGAAACTCCTAGCTCAGTGATAGTGAACTTTTTCAGTACTGAGTGCCCAAATCAGAACGAGCATACATGCGTGTGCATGTGCGTGCCAGAAAACCAAAGGCCAGCTGGTCAGTGTGGACATGCCTTTTTTTGGCTGTTTTGGGGCCATATTCAGGCTGCTTTGTGCGCACCAGAAACCAGAAGAGCAGCTGGCGATAGAATGCATGCCCACTGAGAGGGCTCTGTGTGCCACCTATGGCACGCATGCCATAGGTTCACCATCACAGTCCTAGTTTGTCATTCTAGAAAAGTTAAAATCATCTCCTAATTTGCCTTGTTTTTCTCTGAAGGCACCTAAAATGGCAAATTGGAACATTTAGGAATATTTTGAATTGAATCTACTTGAAATGCTTATTATATATACACCAATGTTTCTCAACCTTGGCAGCTTGAAGATTTGTGGGTTTCAATTCCCAAAATTCCCCCGCCAGTATGCTAGGCAGGGACAAACATAAACTTTTTTTTTTTGCTTTCAAAGTAAAAGTTGCAATAGTTGAGACCACTTGTAGCAAGCCCAATTCCTATCATTGCTAACTGTTAACTATATTGGACAGTAAATGTGGCCAGTATCACTGTCAGAGTTTCTTCATTCTGTATGAAACCTGTCTTTCTTTATTCTGTATAATTTGACCTCCCTTTCATTTCTAAAGGCCTATGGTTTTATAGAGAAACAATATCCGAGTAGACATTGTTCTACCGAGTAGATATTGTTCCACTATTATTCACAGGCAAATCACATATTTTGAAGCCCAATGACTGCTGTGAATATCTTAGATGGTGCAAATACATGAATATCTTAAGATATTATGGGTCTGAAAATCTAACACGTCACAAAGAAAATAAAGGGGGTTCCTTAAAATCTGATAAAGCTCAAATCAAAAGCTTACAATATGTGGGATAGGAGTTATTTTAACATGACGAGGGAGCACACAGACAATTCTAGGTTCTTGAGAAAGCTATTTTACCTGCTAAGAATTTGAACTACCATGTTTCCTTGAAAATAAGCCCTAGTATTTTTTCCAGGATGCTTGTAATATAAGCCCTACCCCCAAAATAAGCCTCAGTTAAGATCATCAGCCGGACGGACAAATTTTGTACCATATTTTTTTTCCAAAATAAGCCCTAATGGATCTTTTGGAGCGAACATTAATATAAGACCTGGTCTTATTTTCAGGGCAACACAGTAGCTTGCAGTTCCCTAGATATGAGATTTGGATGCATTTTTAATTTTTTTTTGCCACTTTATCTAGCTTTGCACAATGATGTCAAGGCTAGTGCATTTTGTCATGGGAAGGTGAAAACCTATGAATAAAAGTAGAACTGTGTTGTCTTCTTGCAAACTTACAGAGAAACTGTTCTGCTCTTGATACAACTGAGAAACTTCATAATCCTTTATCCCCATGTGAGCTAGTCATAAAGAAAGATGTTTGACAATGCAGTTATTCTAAACAAACATCAGATGGCAGCAAAATAAAGGGGAAAGTGATGAAATGCTAGCATTGACAACATCTAGGCAACAAGAACAAAGCATGCAATAGACTGGGAAGAAATAAATGCACATTCAGCTGGCTGAACAATGAAGGTGCCCAGGCAACTATCCTTAATAAATTTGAGGATACAGAAGATTCGTCCACTCAAACCCTGCCAACACTGTTGTGGTTTTCTAACTGTTGTCAAGATCAAAACACGTGACAGAAAAAGTAAGAAAAGTGAATTTATTGAGACATAAAAGGCAGCAGCCAATTCCTTTAATTATTTTGATCCTCAGACTATTTCTTGTTAGGAAACAAACTGGAGTCTGGGATGTTGCTCAATAGAGGCTAGTCTTCAGCAAAAAAGAGAAGTCCAGGACAGTCTACAAAAGAAAATAAAGAGTATTTAGGAGTATCTTTTCAGGAGTATCTTTTTTGCTGTAACACCACTACTTGTATGCATTTGTTGTAAAGTCAACCATATGTTAATCTTCCTAGGTTCATGATCATGCAATGTATCCATTCCTCTTTTCTCTAGACTCTCTATGGAAAATTTTGGAGCTTCCCACTCATAACTATTAACCTCAAATTCCATGCTGTATATGAAAGCAATAACTGACACCATTAATTCAATGTGCTGAATTTTGGTTTGGAAATGCCACACTAGGCATATGTCCGACCTAAGGCCAGATGCATTATTTGCTTGAGGATAAATAACAGAGTAAAAACAAATTAAGAAGAACAAACTTAATCACATCTCTGTGTGCTAATTACACATACTAATATTATTCTCAGCATCAATCTTTCGATCAGTTTTATTATCTATCTATCTATCTATCTATCTATCTATCTATCTATCTATCTATCTATCTATCTATCTATCATCACTTTATTGAGATAGGCAGCATATAACTTAATAAAAATGTCTGTCCATCTTTCTATGTATCTCAGAAAAACAGTAACTGAAGACCAAACACATGACAGAAATATAACAGGATCTAAAAATGATTAAGAATGAAAATATTAAAATAAATAAAAATAAAATACCATTTCAAGAAATTTCACACCTACATAATGGTGCAATGCATCATATGGATCATAGCATAAAACTGGGCAACATGGAAAGATATGATCAAGTGGATTTAAGAGACTTTTTATCCTCAACACAGTCATTATTATACTAAGATTTGGACCTAATGTTCATAAACATCATTTGATGAAAATCTTGGAGGCGGGAGAGAGTGGGACTTGCAGATTAACAACTCCTGATACAATGACATCAGTTGTTCATATGAGTCAGGTGAACAAATATGGGTATGCATTGGAAGTAAGGGTTCTGAGATCAAAAGCCCAGACATAAGTTTAAATAGATCTACACCCAACCTTTAGTTGTAATGTTAATGGGGCAATGGATTATTTGTAATGATTTAAGATCTTAAGAGTCAAAAAGACAAATCAATACCAAGGTGAATTCCAATATTAAAATAAGCTATATGATGTACAAAGTTCTGAGAAATAATATCAACCACTGGCTCCGTTAGGTAAATGCTTCTTTTATGTCACCCCTGACAATGACATTATAACTAAATCTAAGTTGTTTACAAGTTCAGCCAATCAAAATCCTGCGACATTACAGTATTGGTTTTTACACTGTCCATTAGCCCATAGGAATTTTAGGGGACACTGGCTATTTAAAATAAGTTTGCTCAAATATTTCAGTTTTGCCAGTAGGTGTGTTAAAATTGCTGGCTATAATTAGAGACTCTGAATTTCAACATAATAGCAAGCTTAGATAAGTATCAAACTGATCCCCCTTATGTCGGCAAACTAGGGGAAAAATATAGATTAATAAGCAAGAAAAAATAAAATTAAATAAATGCTAGAGCCACATCTGAGCAAAACTCCAGAATAAATACTGATTCATTAAATTTAACAGGAATCATAAAACTCAGGCCTACCCCTTTTCGTAATGACTCCTGCATTCAAAGTAAAAAGAATACATCCAGGTATAGCTAGATCCTCCATAGCCCAAGTTTCTTGAAACAAAAATATTACAGGAGGACATATAGTCTATGGATTGAACATCTGATGAAACTTCTTTGCTTTAGAGCCTGTTAACATTCCAGGAAAGGATACAGATGTCTCCTTCTCTAAGATAGTACCTTTAAACTCTGACTCTTTCAGTGAATTTGCTGAACATAGAGAATCTTTCATTGGTGTGTGTGTATCTATATTGAATTTACTGGCCACGTGTCTGATAAGATATCTTTGGGTAGCTTACAATTATATCTTAAAGCATGAAATATTAAAATCAAACCTTACAACCAAAGAAGGGCGGGGGGGGGGAGGCAGAATGGGGAGGGGAGATGGGATCTGTTATTACTCAATTAACCATTTCCATTGTGCTGATCCCCCATGGAGGCCCTACACTGACTGGCACATAGGTACAAGGTTATTTGAGAAATGCTAACATTGTTCCTCAACCCTGACAACTTTAAGCTATATGAACTTCAAAACCCAGAATTCCACAGTCAGTCATGGGGAAATGTTGAAATCCACACAAATTAAATTTGCTAAGGTTGAGAAGCACTGCAATGAAGTTGAGGTTAAAATTTCATGGAGCGTTGCCTGTTGTAACAGTCCCTAATTTGGAGAACAGCTTCAGTATGGATGATATTAGAATTTCTAGTATCAGCATGCAAATTTAAAGTTGGGGGAAAGGACTAATAGGCTCCTAGGAAATGAGATAAAAAGACCACTATATGGAAAGTGTTCAAAGAACATTATTATTCTGCATAAGGTCTGTGGTACAGAGAATACTTCAATTAAAATATATCATTTAAAAATAACATAAAAATAGAAAAACTTGTGTTGCTGGGTAGTCTTGACTCCAACACCAACACCCAGCATTTGACATTCATTTTAAAAACTACTGATAATTAAGAGAGTGTATGAGAGGCTATAAGTGTCTCCTATAAATTTTCAGTTGGAACTGACATGTTTGCAAAATTTGCCTCTTTCAGCACAAAACTGCCATTTCAAACAGGAGGTGAGGGCTGTTTATTTGAGGGGTGGATGAGAAGTGGAGCATTGCTGGTAGCTGGTCTACACTTGGAATATTTCACAGGTTACTCTGTGTAGCAGATTTCCAACTTTTAAGAGCAACTATTTGCTACCCAAAAAGGGACATTTCACAAAATTGATTCCTGAAATATTTTTGTAACTTATTTTCTACAAACAAATCTTTTCTTCTGAAAAATTTCCCCCATGCCTAAAAGGTATACATACCTCTTTCATCAGCCTACAAAATTGATGACAACGAGATGTAAGATTGTACTAGCAAAAAGGAAGTCTGCAAAGGCCCGTTCTGGTGAGATTCCTTGAAATTCTCCCTTGTTCTGTGGGTTGATTTGAATCCTCAAGCAAACTAAAGAAAAACAAGGGAAGGAAAAACACATTGTTTTAATGCACAGGTATCAAACTCGCCATGTCACCTTGCTGTCATGTGACATTTCGCAATGTTTTCCCATTTGCAGAGCTGAAGTGGGTGTGGCCTGCATGTGACGCATCCTGTCTGCGGGCCACCAATTTTAGTGGAACATTGGAAGAAAAATATCAGAAGAGGGCTGAATGAGAAATCGTCTAGTTAAATACAATAAAATTGGTTCTAGCATTACAAGCTACAATAGTAAACTAATCCCATGTCATATCATGATACAAATTAAACTGCACTGCACAGGTCGTCCTCTACTTACAAGCATTTGTTAGAGTCCTCAAAGTTACAATGACACTAAAAAAATGAATCATCAGTTTTCACACTTGCAATATTACAACCAAGGTCACATGATCCAAATTGGGAGGTTTGGCAACTGGAGTATTGGGCTGTTGGGTTTGAACTTCGAGCTTGGTTACAAATGTTTTGTCACCATTTGAGGAGACATTATCAGTACGTTTTGAATTGTGGTCATCTGTCAGAACACTGGTCTTTATTTAACTCCATAGTTAAATATTTTAAATAAGTATTTAAAGATCAGTGTTCTGACAGATGAGAACAATTCAAAGCACACTAACGGTAGTGATAACATGTTTGCAACCAAAATGCCATGCTCAGAGCTCAAACCAACAGCCCAACTACCAACCCGAGCTACTAATATTCAAACACATCTCAACTGGCATGTATTTATGAGAATGGTACAGTTCCAGGATCAAGTTAAATTTTTGTCACCTTTCCAGTGGTTCCCTGACAAACCAAATCAATGGGGAGAGCCAGATTCACTTAATGATCAAATGATTCGCTTAACAACTGTGATTCAATAGCTATGGCAAGAAAGATTGTATAAAATGGGGCAAAACTCACCTGTGTTGCTTTGCAACAGAAATTTAGGGTCAATAAATCAAGGATTCCCTTTTAATAAAGTATTTCCACCCCCCCCCATATTCTCACCATTCAAATTAAAATCTATCTAGTGATATTCTCAAATGTAGCTCAGAGTACAGATAGTCCTTGACTTACGACCCCAATTGAACCCAGACTTTATGTTGCTAAGTGAAACATCGGTTGAGTTTTGCCCTGCTGGAAGTTAAAGCCCACCCCTCTCCTAATGAAATACTTTACAATATACTAAAAAGGCAAAATATTTCTCCTAAAAGAGAAGTAGAAACTCAAGATAGGCAGGAACTCAGTCCCTACCCCCACCTTTGTCAATGGGCCATTAAGGCCTGCCCCAGTCTATTCTACATAATAAGGATCTTGCCTCCTTCAGGCAGAGCCATTTAATTGCCCTTCATTGCATCATCCAGCAAGATTCAACCAAATTTACCATCAGTGAAGGGATTCAATGTTTTTTACTACTGGTTCTGTTTGTGTGGCTTGCTTGGTGGGCGTGGCAAGGGAAGATTACTGCAAAATCTCCATTCCCTCCCCATCCCACTAACCTGCTTTCCAGCTCTGTTCTCCTATGCAGGGCAACCAAAGAAGATCCAGACCATCAGCTGGGACTCAATGGGAGGCAGAGAATAGATGGGGGCAGGGCCAGTCAGAGGAGAGATTTGCTGGTTCTCTGAACTACTCAAAATTTCTGCTTTTGATTCTCCAGAACTGGTCAGAACCTGTTGAATACCACCTCTGCTTAGCACACAACCTATAGAGCTAGCTATGACCCCTGACAGCAACCAATCAGGATACTCTTCCTGTGCCCCAGGAAGTTCAAAGCCAGAGAGGGTATAAAACCCAGGAACTCTCAGCATCTCCTCCCCTTTTCTTCACCTTAGAACTCCAAGGCATGTGGTCCTGTCCACCATTAAACCATCTTTCCAAGGAGCTTCCTTCTTTCCATGGTCTTTCTCCCCATTTGGAACTGAGCCCAGAAGGACATTTTTTCCAAAAGCCCCATATTATGACGTTTCTTGCCGGAGTGGTTAAGGGGAAATGACCACAATCATTAAGCGAATCTGGCTTCCCCACTGGCTTTGCTTGACAAAAAGGTCATAAAAAGGGGATTACGTGACCAGGGGGACACTGCAATCCATATGACCTGCTTGCTAAGCCTCCGAATGTTGATCCTGCGACCATAGGGATGCTGCAAGTGCAAAAAGTGTGGTTAAGTGTGAAAAATGGTCATAAAGTCATTTTTCCCCTCCAGCATCGTAGTACGAGTAGTCCTTAATAGGTTTAAGTCTACATGGAGGGAAGTAAGCAGTGGGATGCCACAACGTTCCATCTTAGGCCCAGTACTCTTCAATATCTTCATTAACAACTTAGATGAGGGAATAGAAGGGAAACTTACCAAATTTGCAGATACTAAGCTGGCAGGAATAGCCAACACCCAAGAAGATAGGCTCAAGATCCAGATGGATCTTGACAGACAAGAACACTGGGCCATATCTAACAAAATGAAATTCAATGTAGAGAAAAGTAAAGTCCTACACTTAGGCAAGAAAAACCAAAAGTACACATAGACTGGGTGAAACCAGGCTCAACAGCAGTAACTGTGAGAGAGATCTTGGAGTTCTAGGGAATAAGCAGCTAAATATGAGCCAGCAGTGTGCAGCAGTAGCCAAAAATGCTAATGCAATCCTAATTTGTATTAACAGAGGTATACAGTCAAGATCAAGGGAAGTACTAATACCACTCTATAAAGCCTTAGTAAGACCACACCTAGAGTACTGCATCCAGTTTTGGTCACCACATTATAAAAAAGATGTTGAGACTCTAGAAAAAGTACAGAGAAGAGCAACCAGGATTATTAGTGGACTGGAGGCTAAAACATATGCTGAACAGTTGCTGGAACTGGGCTTGGCTAGTCTAGTGAAGAGAAGGACCAGGGGAGACATGATAGCAGTCTTCCAATATTTGAGAGGCTGCCCCAGAGAGGAGGTCAAGCTATTTTCCAAGGTACCTAAAGGCCAGACAAGGAATAATGGATGGAAATTGATGAAGGAGAAATTAACCTAAAAATAAGGAGAAACTTTCTGACAGTGAAAACAATCAACCAATGGAACAGAAGTTGCCCTCGGAAGTTGTGGAGCGCCATCACTTGAGACTTTCAAGAAGAAATTGGACTGCCATTTGTCAGAAATGGTGTAGGTCTCCCCATTTGGGGGGGGGCGGTTTGGACTGGATGACCTACAAGGTCCCTTCGAATGATTATCTGTTATCTGTTACTTTGGTGCTGAGAAAAAAAGTACTTCGCTTTGAACTGCCACACTTGTATTGCCATGGCAACCACAAAGCCCCGCCCCCCCTCAAGCAACGGCCTTCTGTAGATTGGCACGGCGACATAGAAATACCCACCTCCCCAGCCGTGGAAACCTCGGCAATGAAGGGGGGACAGGAGACAGGGGGGTGGCGGTTACCATGGCAACACCAGCCGCACGAAGGCAAACGGGTTGCAACCAGGACAGTCGCGCCTGCGCAAACCGACTGGGCCCCTACCCGACCCAGTCAGAAAGCGTCTCACCGCCCAGGATGAAACTGCCCACAGCCGAGATGAAGCCCGAGAGGAAAGAGTTGAAAGGGAAGGTGCCGACGCCGAGGCAGTAGCCGAATTGCAAGGCCCCCGTCAGCATGACGTAGAGCAGATAAGCATCCAGCACTTTCAGGCGGCTCGGAGTCCCGCTGCTATACTCGGACAGGAAGCGCCGCACCACGGAGGTCACCGAGCTCGCCCCGGAGCCAGAAGATCCAGACGCTGAGCCCGACATAGCGACGGCAAACAGGCTTCGTTTGCTTGAGTGGCCGGAAACAAGTAAAAGCTTCCGGGGGTCGCTTTGGAATACGCGCATGTGTAGCGCAGAAAGTGCGGTTCCCACTAACGTCAAGTCGGTATGGGCAAACTGGCACGCATGCGTATTACGTCAACCTTTGACCGGTGATGCACGCATGGGATAGTCTGATGAGCCGAGAAATGGTCTGTTGGCTATGAATCGCCTTTTACGCATGCGTGGTACAGTCATCATTGCGCATGCGCTTTTGGTTCTATCCCTGGATTAAAAATGAGTTTAATCTTAGTGGGTATGTTCTTTACGAAACTTTAGCAAATTTTAGCAAACTTTAGCAAAGCAAATATTTCATTCTTTTGGGGTTTATGCCTCTAAATAAATGGGTGAAGATAAATTCCCCCAAGAATATAAGTATAAAAAATAAAAATATTTACAATATACTTTATAAAACATTAAGTAGCATTAACTATATGCTTATGTAGATTCTCAATCATTCAGTTTTTATCTGATCCATCCAAATTTCTCTGATCTTCCATTGTCTCTTAATTCATCCATCCATCCATAACTAATGAAGCTGCTTGGATGAGAAGCGAAATATCTTCAAGGAAAAACAAAGCCCAGGTGCCTTTTGGGGAAAAATAACATATTTGGGAATAGCATTAATTACTTTCAGCGTCTAGGTAATACAAGTACACAGTCCATAGGGCGCTAGGATTTTGCTCTTCAAAGTTCAGCAGCCTGCGAGGTTTTGCAAGTTTGCTGCCATCGTCCAGACCTTGCAGCCCAGATAATGCAGGTACTGCATCTATTCGTTTGCATGAATGCATCTTATTAGTTTAGTCCTCAGCCTTTGAAACCCCGCTGAGTTGAAGTTCTCTTCGTACTTTATGAGAGTTCAAAAACAGTGCCATAATTGGGAAGGGGGAGTGAAAAAGAGACCACCACCCGCCTCTTGCATATATGTAAAGATCGAGACTTTTCTGTAAGGGTCTTCAAACTTGGCAAGCTTAAGACTTGTGGACTTGAACTCCCAGAATTCCTGACTGGAGTAGGAGAATTCTGGGAGTTAAAGTCCACAAGTCTGAAAGCTGTCAGTTTGAAGGCCCCTGCCAGGCAGACAAGACAGGACTCCCTCTCCTGGTTGCAATACCGCCTGTCCTTGGCCCAACCCCTCGCCTGTCAATCAAGCCCACCGAGCCTCCTCCCCTCTTTGTGACGCCTCCCTCCTTTCCTCCTCCCTGGCAGTTTTCCTCTAACTGATCGCTCACTCACCCACCCACTCACCACCAGGCAGGAGGGAGCACCAGGGAGGGCTGCTGCTGCGCTCTCTTTTGGAGCTCCCCTCCCGCCCCCGCCCTTCCCTCCATTCAAAAGCCCAACAGGAACGTTCCACAACCGCCCCCCCCCTTTTTTTCCACCTCTCTTCCAATCCATTCATAAAATGCAAGCCCCGCCCCGCCTCTTCCAGAAGCTGGGCACGCCCCCGTTCTGAACGACCCCGCCTTCCCGCCCAGCTGTTGCGATGCATTCCTTCTTGAGGAGCCATGGAGGAAGACCTTGAGCCGTCGTAAGTCCGGGGCGGGCGGGTAGGGGGGGAAAGAAGGAAGGGAGGGAGGGAAGACCTCAAGTGGGGGCTTCCCCGCCTTTCTGGGGTTTCTCGGAAAAGAGTCTTCCCCAAAGGGGGAGGAGGAGGAGGAGGTGGAGGAAGCACCAGATTCCCTTGCAACTCCGGAAAGGTTCCTTGTCCATCATGCCCTGATGGCAGGAGAAAGTAGGATAAATGATTGTTGCTTAAACCCCGGGTTATATAATCCAGGGCCGTTTTAACAGCATTATTAGGGGCCTGGGACAAAGCAATTTACTGGGGGGCCCTAGGACAATTAGGAATAAAAAATGTCAGTAGATGGTAATATTAAACATAGATTAATTTTATTGGCCCTTCCAATGAAAGCTGTGTTGAAACATTAAAAACATGCTGTGCAGCAACAAATTATCAACATTTGAACAATACATGGAGGCTGAAAAACACAGTGCTACTCAGTAAGCCATACATTGCTGTATTTGTATGAAACAAGGTGCATTGAAGGGTTAATGTGGTTAGTGTGGGACCTCTAATGCTAGTGGGGCCCATGGGTTAAAGACAGCCCTGGTTGAATTATGTGTTCGTGGTAGGGGCTGAGAGCATGCATTTATTCTATTTATTCTGTGTTTTTGATTCTTCGGTCCTTGCAATTTGTCACCAATTTGGCTCAGCAAAGCTCTTTTTAGCATTTAACATTTGCCTATCTGTCTAATGCCATCACTTCCTTCCTAGTTGAACAGTTTGTTCTGGCCTCTTGATTGTTGTCGTTGGGCTTCTGTGTTTGTTGGAGTTAATTCCTGAGTCATGGTTACAAAACTATCCCAAACAGCTGACAAAAACTCCTGCCCAGCCTGTGGGAAGTGAAACAAACCGAGGGCTACAGCAATATGAGAGCAAATTTTAGTAATAATAATGGTGGGAGGAAGAAAAGCAGAAAACAAACCATAGCAAGCTTTTTTAAATGGTCTTTGGGAGGGGGGCTATTAAAACATGTCAATAGTGGTGGGGATAAAGTGATAGAAAATGAAGGGAAAGTTTTTTGGCACTCTAAAATTCAAACTGACAAACATCTGTTGCACAACGCACCTGGATTAAAAATTGCTAATCAGACAAAAAAGTCTGGATAGTGGATTTAGCAGAATAGAAGAGAAAGTACTGGAGAAAAATAACACAATATAAAAACCTACTAATAGAAGTAGTAAGATTTGTGACAAAAGAAAGCTAAAAGAATGAAGATAGGATAATTTTATTGTAATTTTTGTTACTGCACAATGGCCCGCATTAAAAATGAAATTCTGTCACCAGATCTCAAGAGAAAGTGTATATATCTACCCAAACATGTACCCAAACATACATAATACATGCTATATACATTATGTATGTATGTATGCCTTAGGCATGAAAGCCAGCTGAATGACTTTGGGCCACTTCTTCTCAGCCAGACCACCTTACAGGGCTGTTGTTATGGGGACAATAGGAGGAGGAAGAATTATGGGTCATGTGCACTGCCTTGATCAATTTATAAAAATGGGGATTAAAAAATATTATTTTAAAAATATCAATAGTAATAAGCTAGATACAATCCTAAAACATCTGGAACTTCAGTTCAATATTTAGGGAATTGAAACAATCATCAGCCAATTGTAAAAGACAGCTTTACTTGAAATGGCTTACAGTCTCTGACAATGCAGAATAACAAAGTTGGAAAGGACCTTGGAGGTCTTCTAGTCTAACCCTCTGCTTAAGCAGGAGGCCCTATACCATTTCAGACAAATGGTTGTCCAAGCTCTTCTTAAAAACCTCCAATGTTGAAGAACCCTCAGCTTCTGGAGACAAGTCATTCCATTGGTTAATTGTTCCAACTATTAATACCTTTAATATTATCAAACAATCTTAGCTTAAACCAGGATCTTTGGAAGGACTCGACAGGTGGATAAAAATGCCAAATCCAGTCTAAGCATCTGGCTGGCTGTGTGTGAAACTAGCAACAATTATAATAATAGTCATAATTATTATTTATTATTATGGGTGTCAAACTCCCAGGCTCTTGTGAAAATTGGGAAGATTTCCCCGGAGGTTTTGAGTCTTTATAAGAGGGTCAAATATGGTCTCTTCAAAGAATTTTCCTCATCTCCCATATTTGATTTCTCAGCTGGGTAATGCTGGGGGTTTAGATTTGAGGATTAAGCTTGCCTCTGTCAGTAAAAGCAGGCTGGTAAGAAGGCAGATTGAAATGCAGCCGGCTTTATCCTCTGCCAGCTTCTAGAAAATGCCAAGAAGAGGCCTGTGCTGGGGACTGGCATAGATAAAATAAAACTTCACAAAGGGAGCCCCAAAGAATTTAAAGGCAAAGAAAGGAGGGCAGCTAGCTTGGTTCTGGGTCCCTGGGTTTCAATAAGCACTGCCTTACAAATTATTTTCTGTTGCTAGGATGCCTGTGATTCTTCTTCCCACAGAGACAGTGACTTTTCTCCCTTGCTAAATGAAAATAAAATCCAGGAAGAATCCTTTATAGAGTCTGCTGGCATTTCTGAAACCCAGGCCAGATTCATTTCTTAAGGGAGAAAGTCAGGAAGTCAAACCCAAACTGGGAAATGATGATGTAGCTGTTTCAAGGTCAGTTTTATAGCTGGGGAGTTGCCATACTCTGTGAAAGGGAGAAAATACTCCATGTATGCTCAGAGGCCTTTGCAGTTTGCACATTGTTTTAAAACCTCACAGGATAGTTGTTGTGGGGAAAATTAGAGGAGGAAGATAGGTTTGTTTGTTTTGTTTTGTTTTTAGCTTGTTTTGCTAGCCCTCTTCCAGTGAAAATGGGGCTTGGGAAGCCCTGTTTTCAGCTGTGATTTCCTGTAGCCCTCTGCTAGCAAAAATGGAGTTTGGTGGACCTGCTCTGTTTTCATTGGCAGAGGGCTTCAGGAGGCTGTTGCGGCCAAAAATGGAACTTGGGAGGGCTGTATATGGCCCTCTCAAGCTCCGTTTTTGGTAGTAGAGGCACCGCGGGTTGGTCCTTCGCTGTTTCCAGGGCAGCCCCGTGGGCCAGATATAGCCCACGGCCCTTGAGTTTGACACCCCTAGTATAGGGTTTCCTGCCTGAGCTGGAAGTTCGACTAGAAGACTTCTAAGGTCCCTTACAATTCTGTTATTCTGTTTTTCAACTACAACAACAATAACGAGAATGATGATGATGATGATACTTGGCTGATACCTAGGATGCTGGCAGCAACCTGTCTCAATCATCAGAGCCAGTTAGTGATACTTGTGATACAATTTTAAATGTTCTGTTGACTGAGTTTCATGTTTAATGAATATAATAATAACAATGACAACAACAATAATAATAGCAACCCTTATCAACCATTAGCGTCAGTCAATGATATTTGTGATACATTTTTAAATGTTCAGTTGAAATGAACACAACCATCACAACAACAAAAAAACAATAACATAATACTAACAGGTCCAAAATATTTTTGAACTGCTTTGGATCAGAGATCAAGATACGTGAGGTAATTTCATACTGGATAAAAAGGGAACTTTTATATTCAGGTGTGTTAATGAATAGTCATGATCTAGAACCAGGGAATTAGAAGGGAGGGATTCAGGGTTGACTTTCTGCACTTGGATCCTTGTAAAATGATCTCTGTGTTCACATTGACTCTTTAACTCCAAGGACAAGGGGCTCAGAAATGAAATTAGAGAATCCGTCATTCAACTTTTCAGTTTGGCCCTTGCATGGATTTGTAACAGTATGGACTTGTTTTTCTTGCTGGCTGGCTGATTCTTTCTTTGGTGCCCGCTTGGATTGATTTTGGAAGGGGAAAAAACTTTGTTTTAATGTAATCTTTTATCTAGTCCGGGGGTTTTCAAACTTGGCAACTTTGAGACTTGTGGACTTCAACTCCCAAAATTCTTCCTCCAGTCCTGTTAGCTCAGGAATTCTGGGAGTTGACATCCACAAGTTTTAAATTTGCCAAGTTTGAAGACCCTTGATCTAATCCATGATAGGCAAAGGAGATAGATACATGTCACTTGCCATAGATATAATCCTCTACTTAAAACCAGGAGTGGGCTGCTATGGGTTTGCCCTGGTTTGGGTGAACCTGTAGCTAGTTTCATGGCCAGTTTGGTGAACTGGCAAACCCCATCCCTGCGGGCCACGCCTACCCTGCCCTGCCCTTCCCAGGAGTCCCCACATGGCCCATTTGGATGTGAGGTAAGTGCAGGGCCTGCATGGAGACTTAGGGAGGGCAAAAAACGGGCCGCACAGAGACTCCGGAAGGCCAGAAATGGGACCGTTTCTGGCATCTGGAGGGACTCTGGAGCATGAGGAAGACTGTTTTTGCACTCCTGGAGGCTCGAGGAAAGCCTCCGGAGCCTGGGGAGGGAGAAAAACAGGCCTCCCGGAAGTTCTGGAAGTCCGGAAACAGACCATCCATTCATCTCTCTGAAGCATCCTCTCTTCATTCTCTCTCTCTTCCTTCCCTTTCTCCCTCCCTCCCTCCCAGTGTTGAGTTCAGCATTAAAAGTTTCAATAGGATGCATGTACAAGCTGAGAATTTAATTCATTTGTATGCCTGCCATGCCGAAAGCCTCAGGGGCAGCTTGTGCTTTAATTGTGTGAAACTGCAAGACATGTAGCATAAGTCATTCATTGTTTCCCTCTTTCCCACTGCAAATTGGAGAGAGAGAACAGGTGAGAGATAAAGAAGGAAGATTCTGTTGCACACATCTTGCCACACTTGTGTCTGTGCGTGGAAGATCGATCCTCTTTTCTGGCTGATCGGCTGACCTTTGCAGAGATTTGCATCTGTGTGCAGATATGCATGCATTGCCCACCCACCGGTGCAGCTGCTGGACACAGCTGGAGAAAGAAGGAGGCCACATTCACCAGCTCTGCTCTGAACAATGGTGCCACTTGGGGACTCATATAATGGATCATCGCTTTTTTTTAAAAAAAAAAACTTTTTACAACATATAACATCTTGCTTTGGGATGGGAATCGAGCATCTACTACCAGATACTCTTCCTGATGCCGACATGGAGTTTGCAGCAGATATTTTCACTTTGCACCCTGATAAAGAAACATATTGTTGCCTAGGATTGAACTCTCAACCATTCATGTGGGAGGCAAGCATCATGACTTCTAGGCTGCCTGCGGCCACTCATATAATGGATTATGGTGTTCTCTTCAAAACAAAGCATCAAGCTGAGAGACTTCAATTCAAAACTCTGCCTTGAAGCTCACTACAAGTCCTCCTTGACTTATGACTGATATTGAACCAGGAATTTCAGTCATAAGTCATGTTGGTCATTAAGCAGGTCACTTCATGGTTTTGCAACCTCCCCCCCCCCCATGGTCGTTAAAAACACTGCAGTNTCATGGTTTTGCAACCTCCCCCCCCCCCATGGTCGTTAAAAACACTGCAGTGAACTCTGCAGTCGTTACACAAACAGCACACTTGTTAAGCAATCCTATTTTCTTCAATGGAAGTTTTTTTTGCCAGAAGTTAATGCTGGAAACCGGTTAAAAATTGTACCAAAAATTATGCCAAAAATTGTGGTCACATGACCACAGGACATGCAAATAAATGTAAGTCAGTTCCTAAGCACCAAAAATGTGATTACATGATGATATGTCTGTGTGTCTCTGTGTTAATCACTATCAGAACTCTAGAACCAGTTCTTATTTACCCAGACCGGGATAGAGCCCATTAAAAAGCCCATAAACACAAATGAATGTGTGCTGTCGTTGGGGTGGGGAGGTTATTATTTTATTATTTTTTATTATTTTTATTTCTTTTATAATTTGCTCTTATGTCTTATTGTAAGCTACCTTGAGCCCCCATGTGTGAGTGAGCATTGAAATAAATTTAAATTTATATAAATATTCTAAATGAATAAATAACTGAGCAGGTATTTAAATTGAAATTTAAATATTAGTTTAAACTTATATAAATATTCTAAACAAATAACAGGAGATTTGAACAAATTTGTAAAATTATGTCTTATTGTAAGCCTCCTTGAGTCACCATGTGTGAGTAAGCGGCAATATAAATTTAAATTTATAGAAATATTCTAAATAAAGGAGTTATTTAAATTTATAAATTTAAATATAAAATTAAACTGACATAAATATTCTAAACAAATAACAGGAGATTTAAACAAATTTATATAAATTATGTTTTATTGTAAGCTGCTTGAGTCACCATGTGTGAGTAAGCGGCGATATAAATTTAAACATAGAAATATTCTAAATAAATAAATAACTCTGAGGAGATTTAAACAAATTTAAATCTTTGAAATAAATAACGCTGACTAGATCCATTATAACTTTGAACAGGCACTAAGTGACGGGTCGTTAAGGGAGGACTGGAGTTAAACCTCCTTTCACTGAAATGGTGAAAGTCAAAAATATTCAGACTCCAGAATGAAGCGCGGAATCATGTTGGTTATGGCATGGTGGACCTTTCCAAAGGCAGGTGTTTCCTCAGAGGGACTGTGGTAGATTTTCAATGTTTTTCAAGGATGGTAGTTTCAATGTTTTCTTGAATTATGGTTCACACCATTATCACACCAAGCCTGAGAAGATCTGGCTTCAGATTCCAACTTTACATATTTTACTGGATGACTACAATAGAAAAAATTATCTATCAGGTTGTAAGACAAATTGACAACCTTGACAACTCTAGAAATAAAGGTGTATAAATACAGCTGCTAATAAATAAAAATATTGCATTGTCCTTCAATCATTATATATATATATATTTATATACATACACACACATATATATGCTGTTTAGCTTCCTTCGGGTATTATCCCATGTCATTGTAGTTGTGCTTTTAAAGTTGAGACAAACATCCATACAGAAGCCAGATGATGGCAGATGAGATTCTGCTGAAACGTTGCTACAACTTTAAAAGCACAACTACAATGACGTGGGATAATACTTACCCGAGGGAAGCTAAACAGTACAACATGTAAGTACCTGCGAAAGCTTAAAAAAACAAAATATATATATATATATATATAACATATATATTTATTTTGTTTTCTGAGGTTTTCGCAGGTATTTCTATGTGGATCTTTGGTTATTCGGGTTTTCTCCTGCGTAGAATTGGAAGTATCTAGGCAACGTTTCGATGAAGTCTCATTCATCATCTTCAGGCTTGTTTCTTCAGCTCTGTGCTGGGTGGTGTGTGAGAGTGCATGTAGATAGCAGTTTGTATGTGTTTTCTTCTGGTAGATGGTGTGTCCTAGGGAGCCATTGGATTTTTTGTATACTAAGACATCTAGGAAGGAAGTTGATTGTTGGCTTCTGTTTCCATGGTGAATTGTATTTTGGGGTATAGGCTGTTCAGGTGTGTGAGGAAGTTCCTCACACACCTCAACAGCCTACACCCCAAAATACAATTCACCATGGAAACAGAAGCCAACAATCAACTTCCCTTCCTAGATGTCTTAGTATACAAAAAATCCAATGGCTCCCTAGGACACACCATCTACCAGGAGAAAACACATACAAACCGCTATCTACATGCACTCTCACACCACCACCCAACACAGATCAATTCCGTAGCCAAGACACTCATCTCCAGTACAAAATGCTTAGCCGATGAACAACACTTAAAAACCGAGCTACACAACTCTCACTAATGTACTTACAGCCAATGAATTCCCAAAAAAGAACATTACCCACCTAATCCAAAAAAGAAACCCCAACCAAAAGCCAAGACAGAGAACAAGAGAATGGCAAAGCCCTCCTCCCATATAAAAAGGCACTACAGACAAAATCAGCAAGATCCTCAAAAACAACACATTAAAACAGCATTCTGCACAAACAGAAAAATATCCACCATCCTAAGAAACCCTAAAGACAAATCGAGTTAGAAAACCAAGGAGTATACGAAATCCCTTGCACTGCCTGGCCCACCACATACATAGGACAAAATAACAGAAGAATTAGTGCACGCATTGAAGAACACAAGAACTCAATCAAAAAAAAAGAACTGACCTTTCCCTGGTCCAACACCTCAAAGCCACAGGACATGAAATTGACTTTAAAAATACCAGAACCATCGCCAAAACCAAACACTTCAACAACAGAATAATCAGAGAAGCCATAGAGATAGAAAAACGCCCACACAGCATGAATAAACGAGATGACATCTCCTGCCTCCAACATTTGGAAACCTGCCCTCATTAATAAACGAGTACCTAACATGAAGAATGACACCAGACCCACACCCACAGGTGCCACACAAGATGCTATCACCACACTTCCACACAGAAAAAAAAATCACACCCACACAGAAGAGGAACACAACCACGAACCAGAAGCCATACTGCAGCTGCACCACTACCACCTTCAAACCCCTCTGACCCATACAAGAAGCAAACTGACAGCCACCATGAAGATGTGGCACGACCACGACCACGAAGCCAAACAACAAGATCACAGCTCACCAGCTCAAATCCCCAGCAACTAAGACTAACCTGAGCCACAGCCAGGCCCCCACCATAACAGAGCACACCCCAGCCAATCAGAAACAGCCAACCCCCTACCAATCAGAACACAGCCAAACCCCCACCCAATCAAGTCACACCCCCACTAGCAGTTAAAAGGAAGAAGCAGCTGCAAGCTACATTACTCTGAGAAGCACGAGCTGAAGAAACAAGCCTGAAGATGATGAATGAGACTTCATCGAAACGTTGCGTAGATACTTCCAATTCTATGCGGGAGAAAACCGAATAACCAAAGATCCATATATTATACATATATGTTTTTTTTATTTTTTATTATGTATGTATTATATATTATATATATATATATATATATATATATATTATAATATATATATATATATATATATATATATATATATATATATATATATATATTTGTTTTTCAAGCTTTCGCGGGCACTTACATGTGTGCTGTTTAGCTTCCTTCGGGTATTATCCCACGTCATTGTAGTTCTGTTAAAGTTGTAGCAACATTTCAGCAGAATCTCATCTGCCATCATCAGGCTTATATGCAATATTTAAAAAAAAAACAAAAAAAAAATACAGAAACAATATACTGGGAGAGAAGACGAGCAATAACATACATATACCCAATAGATAAATACTTGATGAAAAAATGTAAATAATAATCCATCCAAAATTAACCTTGGCAGTAACACAGTAAATCGATGTAAATTACCAAAATGTATCTCTCATGTATGTAATCATTTAATAATAACATTGGAATTGCAAGTATTTGAAGGATACTTCAAGTTGGGAAGATTCATTTAGCTTGTTCATTTAATTGTAATTTTTCTCAAACTTTTCTTCCCAGCCTTGGGGGCAACTTGATATTTTGGGTATCACAATGTTGTGAGAGCAGGTTGTTGAAAAGAGGCCTCTTTTGCTGTTTGGACCAATGACCATTTGACTGTCTCATCCTTTTTCCATCTTTGCTAGATAGTTCTAACCATACTCTCCTCGTGGTCTCCTTTCCTTCCCACAGGTCCCAAGGCTGGCTAGGTGGTTGGTTGCCAGCCTGGCGGCCCACATCTATGTCCCACCTCAAGAATGTGGAAGCTCGGATCTTGCAGTGTAAGAACAATTTGTATGCTCATTTTGGGAGGATGGCTGAGGAATGTCCCATCCCCTTGTCGAGTCACCAAGGAGGTCCCTTTGATAGGCACCACCTCCAAAGAGCCATTTAGGTGACATGCTGGCTGCAGCACCTGTGTAGAGATTTCTCCTCTTTGACAATTAGACCACATTTGGATCCTGTTCAGTGGTGGGATTCTTCTAGCAAATCGGTAATTCCAGTGAAGAGTTGGCCCTGCCTACTCGCCTCTGCTTTTCCTGTCCTATATTTCCCTGTTTCTTAGCTCAGCTTATTTGCACAGCACAGCAGATTGCCGTGCGTTAGCTGTCTTACTCACCAGCACTGACATAAACAGGTATGTTTTTAAGCTTAAAATGGATGGTTTTTGAATGCTGGCTGTGCGTGCAAAATACATGCTCACTGAACCAGGTTGTTAAACCGATTGCATCCCACCACTGATCCTGTTGTGGTATCCATATTATAAAAAAGATGTTGAGACTCTGGAAAGAGTGCAGAAAAAGAGCAACAAAGATGATTAGATGTCTGGAAACTAAAACATATGAAGAACGGATGCTGGATTTGGCTAGTCTAAAGAAAAAAAGAATTAGAGGTGACATGATAGCAGTGTTCCAGTATTTGAGGACCTGCCACAAAGAGGAGGCAGTCAAATTATTCTCCAAAGCACCAGAGAGCAGTACAAGAAACAATAGATGGAAACTAATCAAGGAGAGAAGCAACCTGGAATTGAGGAGAAACTTCCAACAGTGAGAACAATTAACCAGTGGAACAGCTTGCCTTCAGAAATTGTGGGTATGCTCCATTACTGAATGTTTTTAAGAAGAGTCTATAGAATCACATATAAAGTGGCATATATTATTCTGCTTGAGCAAGGGGCTGGACTAGAAGGCCTTCAAGGTCCCTTCCAGCTTGCTCTGTTCTTCTATTTTATTCTATTCTCTATTCTAAGGAAGAGAAAGGAATAAGGGCGGCGGCATAGTGGTGTTCCAATATTTGAGGGCCTGCTACAAAGAAGAGGGGATCAGCCTATTTTCCAAAGTACCAGAAGGCAAGACAAGAAACAACAGAAGGAAACTAACCAAGGAGAGAAGCAACCTGGAATTAAGAAGAAGCTTCCTGACAGTGAGGACAATTAACCAGTGGAACAACCTCCCTTCAGAAGTTGTGGGCGTTCCATCATTGGAGGCTTTTAAGAAGAGGCTAGACAGCCACTAGCCTGGCATAGTATGGGATTTTCTGCTTGAGAAAGATGACATAAAATATCCTTGTTCATGAATCTGGCTCAAGCAGGTCTTTAGAGGGCAGGGATTTTAACAGAATTATAACAGAATAATTGAGTTTGAAGAGACCTTGGAGGTTATCTATTCCAACCCCACTACCCAATCAGGAAAGTATATATTGTTTCAGACAAAATGGCTTCTAGTCCAACCGTCTGCTCAGGCAGGAAACCCCATACCATTTCAGACAAATGGCTGTCCAATCTCTTCCTAAAAAATCTCCAGTGTTGGAGCATTCACAACTTCTGGAGGCAAGTTGTTCCACTGACTAATAGTTCTTAGTGTCAGTCATTTTCTCCTTAGTTCTACATTGCTTCTCTCCTTGATTAGCTTCCACCCATTGCTTTTTGTCCTGCCTTCAGGTGCTTTGGAGAATAGGTTGACCTGCAGCTGTTTATGCCAGTCCTTTGGATACAGGCAGTACTTGACTTAAGAAAGTTACAATGCAAAAATAATAATAACCACTTTTCACACTTACGATTGTTAATGCATCCCTATAATCACGTGATCAAAATTTCAGTGCTTGGCAATTGATGTGTATTTATGATAGTTGCGTGTCCCGGGGTCATGTGATCCACTTCTGCAACCTTCTGACCGGCAAAGTCAATGGGGAAGCCAGATTCAGTTAACAATCATGTTTGTAACTTAACTGCAATATTCACTCAACAACTGTGGCAAAAAAGGTTGTAAAATGGGGCCAAACTCACTTAGCAATGGTCTCAGTTAGCAACAAAATTTTTGAGCTCAATTGTAGTCATACGTCAAGGATTGTGTATATCATGCCCCCGTCAGAGGAGGAGTCTGAATCAGAGGAGGAAGATGAACAGCCGACAGAGAGTGGGAGAGTTGGCTGTGGAGGAAACTGGGGAAGGGTAAAGTCAGGCTGGGCAGAGTTGGGAAGAGGTAGAGCAAGGAGAGGGGGTTCAGAGAAAAAACAAGGCCCACCCCCTTTTCATCCCAGGGCATGCAGGAAAGAAGAGAAGAGAACAAAGTGGGCTGTGTAGCTTAGAAGGGAGGAAAGGGCCCTGATTCCCTTCACAAGGCACACCTAGGAAGGGAGTTTAAAGGAGAGGCAGTTGGAAGGTACAAACATTGAGTTTATCTAATTTTGGTGTTGTTATCTGAGTTCCTGGCATCCTCCCAACTGGTTTGATTTACTGCTGTGTTACTTCACTTCTGGAACTCCGTATCTTGCCCTGTGGACATTACCTTATCTTGCTTTGTTGGATTTATAGTTTAAATTTTTTTTTGTTTACATTGTTTTGTATTGGAATATCTGCAGCCAAAGGCTGTTGCAGGTTCCTGGGAGTGTTTTTCTCCAGACCAGAAGTTAACTGGGACATTGCAGATAAAGTTGGAGCTAATAAAGGGATCCCTACTTATTATCTATCTGGGTTGCTTTTGTGCCATACCCCAGGTTATCACTGTGTATTCTAGAAAAGATAATAGGAAAACATGTAGATTTTGATTTGATAAGAAAAATTTGATAAGAAAAGTATGTATTTAGTATTACATGTTTTAACAGCAGCGAGGATTAACTTTGCACCATATTGGAAAGATGAAGAAACCACACAAGGGGAAGAGATAATTAAGAATATACTAGACTGTGCAGAAATGGACAGACTTACATTGAAAATTAAACAGACACAGACTATTATCAAACTTGAAACTTATTTTGCCAGTGGCTGGAAAAAAGGGGTGGAGAGTAAGAATGGTATTTGTATTGTTAAGCAAATTCAATACCCAGACAACATGATGTCTCTTAAACACTAAGAAATGGAATGAATAGAAAATTAATAAAATTTAATAATTTAATAATAAAAGGACTGTGTATTCAGAATAACAGAGTTATTGGACAAAGGGACCTTGGAGGTCTTCTAGTCCAACCCTCTGTTCAGGCAGGAAACCCTATACCATTTCAGACAAATGGCTGTCCAATCTCTTCTTAAAAACTTTCCAGTGTTGGAGCATCCACAACTTCTGGAGGCAAATTCTTCCACTGGTTAATTGTTCTTGTTCCGTCCGGAAAGAAGCGCGGGAGACCGGGTTCCAAACAATAACTCTTTATTTCAAACCGCTAGGTAAAGAAACGGAACATAGCCCAAGCCGCGGCAGNGCAGCCCTTTATATAGTGGCTAGCCTGCCAGCTTGTGGCCAATGACAGTTATTTAACTCTTCCCGCCATTTGGCGGCTTCCTGGATTGGTTCCTAGCGAACCAATCCGTAAGTAACCTTTTCAGCCAATCAGAATGAAGTACTTGGAACCTACCAAGTTCCATACAGAACAGTTCTCATGGTCAGGAAATTTCTCCTTAGTTCTAAGTTGCTTCTCCCCTTGATTAGTTTCCGCCCATTGCTTCTTGTCCTGCTTTGGAAAATAGCTTGACTCTCATTTCTTTAGGGCAGCCCCTCAGATACTGCTATCATGTCTCCCCTATTTGAACATTATTATCATGTCCCCCCTGTATCTTGTTCTCCACCGGATAGCTCCCGTTACTCTGGGTTTATCAGCAGTTGGAATCACTGGATTTCGAGATAGTATGATCCTACATGCTTACACCTTTGCTTCTCCTCCTTTTCCCCCCAGGCCTCCAAAACCGATTTGTGGCCCGCTATGTGCCTCTCCCAAACCAGGCCAAGATCTGGACCATCTCGCTCACACCACAATGGGGCAAGGGTCGTACCCCTTTGGTGATGGTGCACGGCTTTGGGGGCGGCATCGGGCTCTGGATTCTCAACCTGGACTCACTAAGCCACCACCGTCCCCTACATGCCTTTGACCTCCTGGGCTTCGGACGGAGCTCTCGTCCCCCTTTCCCCCATGACGCCCAAGGGGCCGAGGAAGCCTTTGTGAGCTCCATCGAGGCCTGGCGCAAGGAGATGGGCATCCCCAACATGATCTTGCTGGGTCACAGCTTGGGTGGGTTCTTGGCAGCTTCATACAGCTTGCAGTACCCGGAGAGGTAAGCCCATCTACCTGGTTCCCAGGTAATCACATCATACCTGTAGGTTCAATCACTTCCCCCTTGGGCTTGCTATTTGGGACTCCAAGAGCTGTTTCTTAAGTCAAGATGAATACAGTGTGATGTGTATGTGTGTAGCACTAGTGCAAATGGTTCGCTAATATGCTTTTTTGCATCTCAAGTTGAGTGGCTCCAAAATGTCGGCCTGTTTTTACTTCTTCAACATCCAGTTTGGTGTAGGGGTTAAGGCAACAGGTTAGAAAGCAGAAGACTGGAAGTGCGAGTCCCGCTTTAGGCATGAAAGCCAGCTGGGTGACTTTGGGCCAATCCCCCAGGAGACAGTGAGTTCTCATCCCACCTCATCCATGAAAGCCAGTGGGGTAACTGAGCCAATCCCCAGGAAAGTATGAGTTCTAGTCCCGCCTTAGACATAAAAGCCAGCTGAGTGACTTTGGGCCAATGCCCAGGAGACAGTGAATTCTAGTCCTGCCTTAGGCAGGAAAGCTACCTGAATGATTTTGAGCCAATCATTGGGAGACACTCTATTCCAGGGGTCATCAACCTTTTGGACCTCAGGGACCACCAAACTCATAATTTTAGTGGCGTGGCTAATTTGTGGTGTGTGCTTGGTCATGTGACGGCTGGGCATGGCTTGGTATTAAATATTATAAATATTTATATATATGAATTTTTTATAAAAAAGAGCAGGCAGGCAGATTGAGTCTCCACAGAATCACAGATTCATTCAGAGATCTATCTGCATCGGCTAGCTCAGTTTGTCACATAAAGTTTAACTCACAACACACCATGTAGGTAAATATTGATTTTTTTTATAAAAAAGAGCAACTTTTACCCAAAATCAGGCAAAGCAGGCAGATTGAGTTGCTCACAGAATCATTCAGTGATCTATCGATCTGCCATTGGCTCTCTCACATTTTGCTTGGCTGAGAGAAATTTGCTTGTAAGCAAACCTTCAGTCCTAAGGGAGTTTTGGCTGTGCCTAGACCCAAAGATCTAGAACAAGCTAGAAAGCAAGAAATCCAACACCATTTTGGTCACAGATAATGATCAGAAAAAGAAAAAATAGCAATTTAGCAGGCAAGTTATACGAGTAAGGAGTGAGTGGGAGGGAGGGTTCCCATGGGCCATGTGGGCAGCGCAGCTTGTGTTTTCCCTGGCAACAAAAGCCCCTGGAATTAAAAAAAAAAAAAAGAAAATTTGGGGGGGGGCCTTTTTTTTTTTTGGGTTTTGGGGGGGGTGCCTGGATTAATTGCTTTGTGGGGGTGCTCTGGGGGTGAGATTTCTCTGCAGCCCACCAAAATTTTCATGGCCCACCGCTTGGCAACCACTGCTCTATTCTAAACCTGCCTTTGCCATGAAAGCCAGCTGGATGATTTGGGATTAATCACCAGGAGACTGAATTCTAGTCCTGCCCGAGGCATGAAAGCCAGGTGGGTGACTTTGGGCCAGCCACTCTTTCTCATCCCAACCCACCTCACAGGATTGTTGGGGAGAAAATAGGAGGAGGAAGGTGTGTTGGATATGTTTGGCGCCTTGAGCTATACATAACAATACAAGGATACAAATAAATAAAATAAAGAGGATACCATAATCCTTGCAGTTTCTGATGGCATCTATTTCATCTCTTACATTTCTTGCCTGCCAGGACTCTGGTGCTCCCCGGTTATGATTGTATAGCCCTCCTCGCACCGTGCCAATCTCAGGATGATGGCAGTTGTGTTTCCTTCAAGAGTTGGAACATATGTAAGAAATTGTGGTCTTGTGAGGCAATTGCCAGGAGTCGAGACTGACTTGAAGATGCGAAGGAAGGATGGATGGATGGATGGAAGGAAGGAAGGAAGGAATACATTTTGTGTGTCCCCAAAGGTGCTTTTTCAAGAGGCAACTGGACTTTCTTGTTTTTCTTTGAAGTCCTTTCACTTCTCATCCAAGAAACTTCTTCAGTTCTGCATAACTAAATGTCTGTGGAGATTCTCAGTCATCCAGGTCATGGTTGTCCCAAATAAGCTTTTTCAAGAGGTTCAGAGCTGAAGAAGCTTCTTGGAGGAGAAGCAAAACATCTTCAAAGAAAAACAAGAAAGTTCAGTTGCCTCTTGAAAAAGCACCTTTGGGACAATCATGACTTGGATGACTGAGACTCTCCATAGACATTTAGCTATACATTTGTGTGCTTCACTTTTCAGAGCCAAATTAAAGATGATGCTAAGCAATTCAGAAATATCCCCCAAACTTCCTTTGTTTAGCAACCTTAATATAGAACATTTGTTGCTCCTGTTAGATCATTAAATCTGAAAGCCACATGCAATTGAGAAGTTTGATTCCCCAAATGCCAAGATTTCTTAAAAATTAAAACAGGGAGTGGGCATTTTTTTTGTTTATTTATTCAAATATTTTCTCCCATTCCTTAGCCCCCACCACTCCTGGGATGACTCACGGGTTGCCATGGACTTGATGCTAGCAAGACAGTCTCTGTCAGATTTAAATTTTTAAAAGGAGCAACACAAAAGGAAAAAAAAATGGAGGGAAGGGAAAGCAGCAAGTTCCAGTTGTTTTTTCGAACTGAAATCCTTCTTATGATGATCACCTGGTGATATTTCAGAGAAGAGCTTGATTCCATATCAACATGGTTGAGGAAACACTTTTTTCTCTTATATTCATTACTGTATTAATGTTGATCTTATTCTGCTGGAACATGTGTAATTTGTATTTTATCCCAGGGTGAAACATCTAATCCTGGTGGATCCTTGGGGCTTCCCCACACGACCATCTGATCCAGCTCAGGTCCGTACTGCTCCAACTTGGGTCAAGGCTGTAGCTACCGTGTTGGGACGGTCCAACCCTCTGGCTGTCCTTCGAATTGCAGGACCTTGGGGTGAGTGAAGTTTTGAATCAAACTTGGCAAGAGTTCAGAATAGTGTTTCTCAACTTCAACTTGAATGTGGAATAGAGTAGAGTGTGGAGAGTGGAGTGGAGTGGAGTAGAGTAGAGTAGAGTGGAGTGGAGTGGAGTGGAGTGGAGTGGAGTGGAGTGGAGTAGAGTAGAGTAGAGTAGAGTANGAGTAGAGTAGAGTAGAGTAGAGTAGAGTAGAGTAGAGTAGAGTAGAGTAGAGTAGAGTAGAGTAGAGTAGAGAGAAGAACAGAATAGAACAGAACAGAACCTTGGAAATCTTTTAGTCCAGCCCCCTGCCCAAGCAACCTATACCATTTCAGATAAGTGATTGTCTAGTCTCTTCTTAAAAACATTCAGTAAAGGAGAGCCCACAATTTCTGGTGGCAAGCTGTTCCACTGGTTAATTGTCCTCACTGTTAGGAAGTTTCTCTTTTATTCCAGGTTGCTTCTGTCCTTGATTATTTTCCAACCATTGTTTCTTGTCCTGCCCTCTGGGGCTTTGGAGAATAATTTGATCCCCTCTTCTTTGTGGCAGCCCCTCAAGTACTGGAACACTGCGATCATGTACCCCTAATTCTTCTTTTAGACTAGCCAGACCCAAACCCTGCAGCTTTTCTTCATAGGTTTTTGTCTCCAGGCCTTTGATCATCTTAGTTGCTCTTCTTTGAACTTTTTTTTCAAAGTTATCCAAAGAATAATGTGAACCCCACTCTTCTTTGTGGCAGATGTGTTTAGAGTATCCAATTGTTTTTTAGGTCCTGGACTAGTCCAGCGTTTCCGTCCAGATTTTAAGCAGAAGTTTGCCAATTTTTTTGACGATGATACCATCTCTGAATACATCTATCACTGCAATGCCCAGACGCCAAGGTGAGGAAGCCCCCAATCCATCAATGTGCACTTTTGGTTAGCTGTGATCCCAGCAAGAAGCATCCTATTTGAGTTGTAGCCACAGAGGACAAGACAGATCTCAGTCTAATAGCCGTGAAGATAAGTGGCACTGATGAAGGTGATAAGCCAATGAAACATTAATACTGGTAGCCAAGTGATTATGACAATTGAGCCCAAAATTATTGTTGCTAAATATTCTGACCTAGGCTTCCCAAGATCACGAAACATAATCCTCTCCCCTACAAAACCTCTTATATTTAGTTTAAAGGGAATTCCTCTCAGCAAAGTCCCAGAAAACAGTCGATTGTGAGATTTCACAACTACAGACCTTTTATCTGGCTTGGAGAGTTGCCAGGCTGATATCTTCCAAATGCAACAATGTAGCAGCAATTACTTGGCAAGAAATCAGGAACAGATCTTCACCCTAAAGAATTAAAGCCCATGTCACACTGCACCAACGGATGGAAAGAGGATGTAAAACGGAGAGAAACACTTGCCATCCGTTGG